>PVJA010021629.1:0-35275 GCA_004027025.1 Myocastor coypus | reverse complement strand
TTTTTTTTTTTTTTTTTTTTTTTTTTTTTTTTTTTTTTTTTTTTTTTTTTTTTTTTTTTTTTTTTTTTTTTGTCTTGTTTTTTAATGTATTTAGTTGTTACACTATGCAGCTGGGACTCATAGTGATCCTCCTGTTTTCAGCCTCGTGAGTGCTGGGATTACAGGTGTACACCACTACACGTGGCCAGAGTCTGTGGCCCGGTCAGCTTGCTCTGGGGGCAGGGCCAGCATGGCATGTGGTGCCAGGGATTGAATCATGGTCCCTGCACTTGCCTGAGCTTGCCTTAGCAGGTACTTTAGTCTGCTGAGCTATCTCACCAGCCTGTCATTAATTCTTCCCAACATATCCTTAGCCTGCTGCTATTAATGACTTTGTGACAAGCCAGTAACCTTAATGTTTATTCTTACCTTGGTGTTCCTTTTTTTTTTTTTAGAATTTTTTATTTTTATTTACTTATTTATTTATTTATTTATTTATTTTTTCTTGTTTCAGAACCTTTGTTTGTTTATTCCCTCATTTTCATGGCTGGCTCAGCCCGCCCCGAGGGCAGGGCTGGCGCAGCATGTGGTGCTGGGGATTGAACCACGGTCCCTACAGCCGCCTGCAGATACTTTAGACCACTGAGCCATCCTACTGGGCCCCTATGCTATATTTTTTAAAATTCATTTTAATGAGAAAGATAAAATAGCAATGAAACAGTTTCAAAACAGGTTAGTAGGACAGTTACAATAATTAATACACTGCTTATTGTTATCTTCAGAGTTATGCTATAATCTTGACCCCAGTAGTTTTAGCTGCATAGCTTTAACTTTTCCACACATCAGTTTCCTTTCTAAAGTAGAGATTATGGGGCCAGGAAGATAGCTCCATGGCACAATTGCCTGCCTGGCAAGTGCAAGGTTGTGAGTTCGAACCCCAGTCCTGCAAAAAAATTAAAAATTAAAAACTTAAAGTGGGGATTATAACAGCACCTATGTCATAGACTCATCAGAAAGGATTAAGTGAGCTAATGTGTAGAAAGCTCTTAGCATAGTTCCTGGTGTTTGGTAAACAGTGAATTATGGGATCTATTTCTAGATTGAATAAAGATGTAATTTGTGAGCTAGATCTTAGAAGATAAAGAGTTAGCCTCAGTAAATCAAGAGAGGATTCCCAGCTGGGCGTGGTGGCTCATGCCTGTAATCCCAGCACTTGGGAGGCTGAGGCAGGAGGATTGGTGCGAGTTTGAGACCAGCCTGGGCTACAAAAGTGAGCTCAAGGCCAGCCTCAACTGCATAGTGAGACCCTGTCTCAAAAAGACAAAAAAAAAAAAAGAGAGAGAGGATTCCAGCAGCACTGTGGCTGAGAGATATAGATAGCATGAATAGCCGGAGAGTGCAGAGGGCTGACTGTGACAGGAGGATAGAGGAAGGTGGAAAGGCCAGAGGAAGTGAAGCAGGAAAGATGGCAGAGTGCTGCTCAGGGAGAAGTGAAGGCTTGATTCCTCCACTAGCTCCTATATCTGCATAGTCTGTTCCTCTGTTAAGCAGTCATATAAATGTCTTTAACAGCCACAATAAGGAAAAAAGGAAAGAGCAGTGATTTGGCCTCAAATGAACTGGCATCTCTTTAAAGCCTAATATTCCTCCTTGAAAATGCTATGTTAATTAAACATACCCCTTGCAAGATTCATTATTGCTTGTGCTCCCCATTGGTTGTCTCATTCATTAATCTGCTGATTAGTAACCCTGAACTCTGTATCCCCCTTTTTTTGCATTCCCTTTTTAATATACTGTGCTGTTCCCCCAGGACATAAACTCCAGGACCCGTCCCTGGCCTACTCATGTTTGTTTTCTTTGCCCCTTGTGCCTGCCTCTGCTATAACATTTGTAGTATGTGTTAAGTAATCCTTAAGGTAACATTTTTATTATGTCATAAAAAGTGCATGGCAAATATATTATTACTCATGGACTTTGTTTAAAAATGAACGGATAATTTATTGAGTGTGTTCCATGAGCCTTGCTCCCCTCCCCATTTCAGCAGAGACCTGCTGCTCATTTAGCCGCGTCTCCTGTTGAGGGCTCCCACCCTGTGACACTCTAGGAAAGCAGAGCCATGGTTGGTTAGAAATGACATCATAGTTTATGTACTCAATAAAAATTTAATTAAGTCATTACAGGAATTGCAGTCATCATTTAACCCTCTGATTTCTTCTGTTTAGCTTATTATTAAACATTCAGTAATACCAGTCACGAATCCTGGTGGCTTATAAAATATCTGCATGAATTTTAATAGCTTAAATAAATGGGAAAATATGAGTAACTGATATAAAAGGAACTTTCCCCATGTGGCAGTACAGTATGTATGGGCTTTTATAAAAGCAGAGCATTATGAAAAGGATAAGACTTTAATAAGCAAATGGTCCCACTCTACCTGGGAGGAGTTTCTCTTCAGTTGGGGGCATGTGTGTATCTATGAAAGGGTGCTCCATCTAGACTGACCTGGCTCTGGGGAAACAAGAAACCTGCACACCAGCTCACAAGCTTAAGTGCAGGAGTACAACACAACAAGGGTCACATCTAGCTCTTCTTGGCTGGAAGGGCCCGATGGGTAAGCCCAGTAGTGGAGGCGCTACAGTCGCTTACCCTCACCTGTTGCCTCCAGAGCATGTGTCTGCACTGATTGAGCTTCCACCCTCTTCCAGGAAGGGCTTTTTCCATGAGCTAATGTAGCATGGGTGATGATATCTAAAAACCATTCCTGGCTGAGGTAGCTTGCCATCTCTCCACTAGAGGTGAAAGGGACAGGCAGCTTATAGGTCACTGCAGTTAGCCAGGAGGCAGAGGAGCCTTGCTAATGAGGAGCTCCACGCTTTGTTCTTCCTGGATAGCAGCCAGCGGGATGCAGGTGTATCCCAGAGGACAAAATACTTACTTGGGCCTTGCTGGAAAGCAAGAACTGTTTATAAATTAATGTCTTGGTGATCTTTAGAAATACTCTGCAGATGGTGAAGTAGGGAAAGTATTTGCCCAGAAATTAGATTCTAATCATGGCTCTGACACTAGCTTGATGTGATCTTGGGCAAGTCTCTTCAACCTTTTAGACTTCAGTTCACTATTTGCTCAATGGTATTGAGTTGGGTGATCTCTGAGGACCATTTGAGCTCCAGAACTTGTGACATGATGCAACAAGGAAGCCAGCTCTACCAAGCAGCTTCCATGAGTGCTTTCCTTGGAGATGTGCTCCTGCCTTCGTGTTTGACACCCCCAAGTTGTGCTTTTGTGGCTCTGATCCCTCTCGAAGTTAAGAAAACAACTGATGTGCAAGTAGAGAGAGCCCCAAATGATTCATAAGAGGTCTGTGCTGAAGTCTCACATGACAGAAGAGATGAACTCCCATTGGCTTATTTCTCAACTCTTTCTTTCAGCCCAAGCCACATGGAAGATGCTGCGGTGAACGTTTGGCAGTGTATATATTTGAGATTTCAGAAACCTAGGAGCTGATCAATAGCAAAATCCCCAAAATAGCTGGTCATTGCACATATGCTATGAATGGTGCCCTTGGAAGGATTCATTTAGAATGCCTGTCTTAGCTCCTGCTTCAGGCCAGGCCCTGGACCAGGTGTTGAGTGCTGAGATTAATCAGCCTTAGTTCTTCTGACCTTTGATTAGCTCCCAAACTCAGGAGGAGAGGTGGGTCCGTAGCAACTCTCAGCCATGTTTTATACCCATGGGAGATGTGTATGTGGAGCCATGAGAACACAAAAGATAATGGCTAATGTGGCTCAGGTTGAAGGTGGATGAGAAAGGTCATAGTTTGCCCACCTAGCTACCACCGATTTCACATTTTCCAGCCTTGAGCTTCACAATTCTGTCTTCATTTTTGAAAATTATCCATGACTATAAAGTATTGGAACCAGTTTTAGTTTTATATAAACAAACCAGAAGGTATTACTCATAATTCCTTGCATTTGCAGAGCACTGTGCAGTTTAGCAAAGCTTTCAGCCTATGTTGTTAAATTAATGAGTGAATACATACTTGCTCACTGGCTCTTGAAGACAGCTTTTGTGTTTGGAGCCTTTAAAAACCAACGAATAGTCTCTGAAAGGGGAATAGGCTTGCTTGATAGCACTTCGATCTACCTAACAGAACTGTCTCTTTAAACCGAAGTTTTCTTTTGTCTTTTCTTTTCTTTCCTTTCCTTTCCTTTCCTTTTTGAGATAGGGTCTCGCTGTGCAGTTCAGGCTGGCCTTGCACTCACTTTTTGTAGCCCAGGCTGGTCTCCCATTGATCCTCCTGCCTCAGCCTCCCAAGTGCTGGGATTACAGGTGTGTGCCACTACGTAAACCCTGGTTTTCTGACTCTGAATCTTTTTACTTTTTCTGCTCTTCTTCAGAGACCAGTTATAAACCACAAGATAAAATCACTTAGTCATTCTTTTCTTTTTTTTTTTTTTTTGTGGGACCGGGGTTCGAACTCATGACCTTACACTTGCCAGTCTGGCACTTGTGCCCCAGAGCTATGTCCCTGGCCCCGTCACTTAGTTTTTAAGTTATGATCCTCTAGGTTGCAGGAATCTGTGGCATGTGGGGAACATAGATTTTGGATTCAGAATGAGGTGGATGCTCATCTCAGCTTTATCGCTAACTTGCTGTGGGATCTAGGGTGCATCACTTCACTTCCCTAAGTCTCTCAGTCGCCTGTAGCTGACTGCAACATGTTTCCTTCTCTGAGCTCTGCTGTGAGTTAAAGGAATTGATAGCCACAAAACACGTGACCCACTGCAGGTGCTCAGTAAATGTAAATGATGGTGGTTTTGATTATAGAGAGGGTTGTTAAATATGAGTCTTACTCTCCATAGGAAGTTCCAAATAATGTTTCTGATACCTATGAAGTTAAATAGCCAGTGAGACCTTGCTATGTGTTCTATACTGCCTTGCTATGTGGCTTTCTGCTGGGATCCCCGAGAAGACTAAGCCGTCAGTCATGCCCCAAAGCCCGTGGCAGTATTTCTGCAGGTCAGAGCTTCACCCTGTGAAAGATACTCAGTGAACCTCACTTCCAGCTTGGATGGTGCTCCTGGGCATCCTCTAGGAGGAGTCCACCAGGGTCTCCAATCTCACAGGAACTGAGTTTTGAAGTCACCTCAGCCAGCAGTCTGACTCCTGAGCTGTGTCTTCCCTCTCTCCACAGCTTCAGAGGCTTCCTTGCTCCCCAGTATCACACAGTCCTGCTCCTGCCCTTCTTCACCCTTGTCTCCCCACTTCTGACAACTTCTTCCTTTTATTTTTCACTGAAACAAGTTCTCTGGAGACCTCTGTCAACCTGACCTCAGCATATCTTCCTGGTGGTCCTGCCTGCTCCCTCCCAGCACTCCATAAACATCCTTTCTGGAGCCACTCACCTCTGCCCTCCTTCCACTGGCTTCAGAAATTTTCTGATTGGGCTTCTCTTCTTCTGTTAGATTCCTCCCAGTTCCTGTGCACCCTTCATCTGCATGTCACTTTCCTCTCAGCACATTTAGAATATGATTTGAGAGGCAGTAGGCTACAGTAATTTTTAAATGTTTGTTTATTGTGGTACTGAGATTGTGTGTGTGTGTGTGTGTGTGTGTGGTACTGAGAATCGAACTCAAGACCTTGTGCTTGCCAGGCAGGTGCTTATGCCTCTGAGCTGTCTCCCCAGTGGTGCTGGGAATTGAATGCAGGCCCTTCTCACTGAGATGCATCCTCACTCCTTTTTTGTTTTTGTTTTTGTTTTTCTTTATTTGTGAAAGGGCCTCCCTCAGTCACCACATTGCCCAGACTGGGACTGAACTTGGGCTCTTTTGTACAGCAATTTGTTTAGTTTAAATGCCCATTTCCGCACACTACACTAGACTATGATATTGTTTCTTATGTTTTGTGTTCATAGCATCCGGCGCAAAACCAGACACGTAGCTGGAGATCAGTTCATTAAGCTGACTGCTTTGTGTAGTTTGGGACAGAAACCTAAAAGAAGTTGGCAAATCAGTGAGAATATTGACAGATGCAGGAATTGGGAATGAACTGGCAGTTTGACTTCTGAGAGTTTCTTTCTCTTTTTTCTTTTAACAGCCTGTGACAGCTCAGAGCCAAAGAGCATATTTTTTGTTTTTTTTTCTTTCTTTAATACCTTCATTTTTGTTCTTTGTTTTTGTAGGTCAATCCCTACATCCTGAAGAAGAACATGATCCTCATGACAAATAATTTCTATGCAGCACTCTTGGGATATGATGAGGTAAGATCATTGGCCAAGCCTTAGCCATAACAATGGCCTCTTCCATTAAAGGCTTTTGATGACAGCATGTAAAGAAAACTTCCGGGACCGTCTTTACTGGATTTGCTATACATTACAGCCCAATCTATTTTTCTTTATTTATTTATTTGTTTTTTCTTGTTTCAGAACTTTTGTTTGTTTATTTATTTATTTTTATGGCCGGCTCAGCCTGCCCTGAGGGCCGGGCTGGTGCAGCATGTGGTGCCGGGGATCGAATCGAGGTCCCTGCAGCCACCCAAGCTTTCCTAAGCAGGCGCTTTAGACCACTGAGCCATCCTGCTGCCCCCCGCCCAACCCCCGATATCTACTTTTCTATTTCCACTGACTGGTTTAGGGAAGAGAGTACTATATAATACCGTTAAATCGCTCAACCCGTCAGCATTTGTTGAATGGCCGCCGGGTGCTGGATGGAAAGGCAAAGGTGAATCACTGTACAAACCCAGCTAACACCAGAATCTGCCAAACAAATTATACACTTTTTTTGTTTTAATTATAAAAGCAACACATATTCATTTTAAAAATTCATAAAACTACACAAGCAGTCAAAAATAGAAAATAGGAGGCCCAGTGATATGAAATGGCTGACTGGTAGAATACTTGCTTAGCTTGTCTGAGGTTCTGATCCCCAGCACTGAACAGAAAGAAGGAAGGAAGGAAGGAAGGAAGGAGATGACTTGCTTTTTATTCACTGAACAGTGCATCCTAGGAATTCTTTCACTTCAGAATGTACAGATCCCTTTTTACCAAGATGGCGCCGAAGGCCAAGAAGGAAGCCCCTGCCCCTCCCAAAGCTGAAGCCAAAGCAAAAGCTTTTTTTTTTTTTTTTAAGAATTTTTTATTTATTTATTTATTTATTTATTTTCTTGTTTCACCTTTGTTTATTCACTCATTTTTATGGCTGGCTCAGCCTGCCCTGAGGGCAGGGCTGGCGCAGCATGTGGTGCTGGGATCGAACCGCGGTCCCTGAAGCCACCCAAGCTTTCCCAAGCAGGCACTTTAGACCACTGAGCCATCCCACCGGGCCTCCAAAGCAAAAGCTTTGACAACAGCCAAGAAGGCCACAGTGAAAGACATCCACAGCCACAGAAAGAAGATATGAATGACATGCACCTTCCACCGTCATAAGACACTGTGGCTCCAGAGGCAGCCCAAAAACCCCTGGAAGAGCATTCCCAGGAGAAACAGGCTTGACCACTATGCCATCATCAAGTTCTCCCACCCACAGAATCAGCAGTGAAAAAGATTTTTTTTTTTTTAGCAGTGAAAAAGATTGAGGACAGCAACACACTCATGTTCATTGTGGATGTCAAAGCCAATCAGCACCAAATCAAACAAGTTGTAAAGAAGCTCTATGACATCGATGTTGCGAAGGTCAATACCCTAATCAGGCCTGATGGAGAGAAGAAGGCATGAGTTTGACTGGCTCCCAATTATGATGCATTGGATGCTGTCAACAAAATTGGGATCATCTAAACTGAGTCCAGCTGGCTAATTCTAAATATATACCTGTTTTCCCAGAAAACAAACAAACAAAAACTAACATATAAATCCATCTTTTTTTTGTGTGTGTGTGTGGCCAGCTCAGCCCACCCTGGGGGCAGGGCTGGCACAGCATGTGGTACCAGGGATTGAACCAGGTCCCTAAGGTTGCCTAAGCAGGTGCTTTAGACTATTGAGCTATTTTGGGCCCCATCTCATCTTTTGTATTGTAAACACTTATATAACACTGGGCATGGTGGTGTCCGCCTGTGATCTCAGCACTAGGGTGACTGAAGCAAAAGGATTCCAGTGAATTCAAGGCCAATATGGGCTATATAGAGATTTCAAGGCCAGGCTGAACTACATAGTGAAACCCTATCTCCAAAAAAATAAAACACTTAAACTGATTTTTTTTTTTTTTTGCAGTACCAAGAATTGAATTGGCAAGCAAGTATCAGCTTGCCAGACAGGCACTTATTCTACTGAGTTCTGTCTGTCCCCGGCTGCTGATTTTTTTTTTAAACATTATTTATTTTACATTACAGCCGGCTCAGCCTGCCCTGGGGGTGGGGCAGGCTGGCACAGCATGTGATGCTAGGGATCAAACTTCAGTGCCTGCTGTTGCCTAAGCAGGTACTTTAGACCACTGAGCTATCTCCTCAGCAACCCCTCCCCCTTTTTTTTAAAAGTCAAGTCTCACCAGGTAGCCTTGAAAATGAAGTCCAGACTAGCCTCAAACTCATGGCAGTCCTCCTACCTCAGCCTTCCAAGTGCTGGAATCATAGTGTGCACCACCATGCCTAGCTCTATCTTAACTGATTTTAAATGTACATAACTCAGTAGCATTAAATATTCCCATTGTTATACAACTATTCCTACCATCCATCTAGAACTCTTCCACCTTCCCAAACTGAAACTTTGTACCCACTGAACATTAACTCCCCATTCCCTCCTTTAGCACTAGCAGCCATCATTTTCCTCCAGGTTCATGGGTTTGTGATATTTATGGCTTGTAAATGTATTCTCAGCCCCTGCCTACCATCCTTGTACTATTTGTCTCTATAAATTTGATTTACATTGGGAATATATTGGTGAATCTGATACTTATATTTACTGGTTACGTTCTGACTTCAGAATCCTTACAGTGTATAAAAGAATGAGAAATATAACTATTAGCATTTGTTTATGGTCTTCATTGCAGGTGGGTAGGCTCAGCTGACTTTTGTGAGGCTCAGTAATAATCCTGTCTGTTCTGCAACCCCAGTCCCCAGTCCATTCTGCTCTGGCAGAGCCATTTGACCTGAACATTGCCCTTCCCAAGAGTCCCCTGGAGTGCTTTTCACATTTAACTCCTGAGGACCTCTGACAGTGCTCTCTCTCTGCTCAGTGGCAGTTCTGCCTGAGGCTTCAGCAAGCACCCCAGGTGACTCTTCAGGGACAGAAGTTTAGGAATATGCTAATTAAATGAGACAGTTTTTAGAAATACCAGGGTCTGGGCCCTGTGCCCCAAAGGTTCTGATTGAATTGGTGTGGGTAGGCATCTGTAATTTAAAAGATCTCAGAGAATTTAAATATGTAACTCCAGCACAATTTTTCTTAAATTTTAAAGAGCTCAATGTGACATTCAGATTTGGCTTCAGTGATTCTGGGGTAGGATCTGAGATTCTGCATTCTGCAGATCATTTTGGAATTACAAGATTTGGGAGATAGCCAATAATAATTACATGCAATGGTTTTTCTTAAATTAAGTAAAATTAAACATTCAGTTTGTCGTCTGTGGTGGTCACAGTTCAGGCACTTGCTGGCTGCATGTGGCAGAGGCTTCTGTTGGACTGTGCAGAGCATCCCCTCTTCTGTCATGGAATGAGGAAGTTCTCTCGGGCGCCCCCTCTTTCTACTTCCTTGCTGGCTGCTTTCTCTTCCTGCACACTTTTGGAAACTTCCTGTTTTTCTCTTTCATGAGGTCCAAATTGCTCTGTGGAAGTCTAGGTCTTCTGTGAGCTGTTCGCATTGTTATAGGCCCTGACTACTTTTACCTCCTGTTGCCCATGGGAGAATCATTTCTTTCTTTCTTTTTTGTCTTAATGGCTGGCTCAGCCTGACCTGGGGGTGGGGCTGGTACAACATGTGGTGCCAGGGATCGAACAGCGGTCCCTGTGGTTGCCTAAGCTTTCCTAAGCAGGTACTTTAGACCACTGAACTATCTCAGTGGCCCCCATGGAAGAATCATTGTAAAGCCTAATATTTCACTGGCACATAACCTCTTTCCTTTTCTTAGTCTAAAATTTGCATCCTTAGACCATTCTCCCATTAGATTCCACGGAGTCAGCAGCAGTCTGGAGGAAAAAAGGCTGCCACTGGGTTTGGTCATTTTCAGTGCCCTCACATCGTGTGCCAGGGGTTGTATTGTGTCCAGAGCTAGGCAATCACCACCCGCTGACCTCAGAGTACACACTGATTCTACTTCCATTGCAGTCAGCACACTAACCCCTGGACTTCCACACTTAGCTTTCAAACAGGGTTAATGATATCTGTGTTGTATGTAGTCACTGAGAGCCAGCTGTGAGGGCCTGACCTCCTGGGTAGGCAGTGCCGCGGGTTCACTGTTCTGGACTCCTGCTTGTGGATTTACCCCATCTCAGCCATCTCCCCCACACCAAGGCTGCCTGTTTGGAGAAGGTCATAGTGACTAGGCTTTTCTTATCTTGGGCTTTGCTCATTCTTTAGATCCCCAAGGCACCCATTCCCACTCCTGGTCCTTCCCATATCCCACACATGGGTTGGTCCCAGCAGCACTGCAGGCTGTGCCCAGGGCACTTCAGATCCTGGCAGGTGTTCTGTTAGCACATACAGTGGGGAACGGTAACATGTCTGAGCTTGTCCTTGGCCTTCGTTGCTGTTTGCCAAGAGAGGCAGGGTTTTTCTGACTCAGCCATGATTCCAGGACAGTCTTCAACTGTGGAACCATGGAGATATCTAGCAAGAGGGCATCTGGAGCAAGTGGAATGCACCCCACCAAACTGTCACCTCCCCACATTGGATATGGCCCTTGCTGGCAGCAGGCCTCATCTGTCACAGGGCCTAAGAGCCAAGACCATGACATATGCAGGAGAAATGCTTCTTTGTCTTTGTAGCACTTCAGGAGCCTTTCATAGCCGTTGTCTCTTCACAACAACCCTGTGGGATGGGATTATTGTCTGTTTAACTGATGAAAAACTAAAGCTCAAGGAGGACTAGTGGCTTTTCAAAGGCCATGTGCCATTAAGTGACAGAGCCAGCATTTGAACTCAGGCTGTCTGGTTCCCAGATACCACTGTTTCTACTGTATCCACAGCTGCCAGCCAAAGTATGCACCTAGTCCTTGTAGCCAAGATACTACATTTTAAAATGCTTTTTATACTTTTTTGAGGGGTGGTGGTGGTATTAGGGATTAAACCCAAGGCTGTACTGGTGCCAGGCAAGCTCTCTACCACCCAGCCTCATCCCCGGCTCACACTACCTTATTTTGCTAACTGAAGGATGCTGTGAGTAGACAAGTATTTTCATCTCTTTCTAACAGCGGTTCTCAACCTGTGGGTCATGACCGCGGTGGGGGTCGAATGACCAAAACACAGGGGTTGCCTAAAGCCATCGGAAAATACACATTTAAACCCATGCTATGCCATGGTGAAATGTTATTTATTGGAATTAGTAATAAATATTTCTCAACATATAATTATTGTTTTTGTGATTAATCACTATGTTTAAATTATGTTTGATTTGTAGCAATGAGAATACATAATACATATAAGGTATTTACATTCTGAATCATAACTGTAGCAAAATTACAGTTTTGAAGTAGCCACCGAAATTATTTTTTGGTTTGGGGGGGGTCACTGCAACATGAGGAACTGTATTGTGGGGTCACGGCATTAGAAAGGTTGAGGACCACTGTTACAACTGAGAAGTCTGAGTGAGGCTCAGGTTTAGCCACCACCATTGAGAGTGGCAATGATGGTACTAGGACTCGGCCCCGCCTTCTGACTCCCCCAGTCAGCACGTTGGTTCTGCATGCTGCCTTGGCTCCCAGACAGAGCAGCTTCTTGAGGCCTTTCCCTTCAAGTGCCCCAGGCTTCCCAGCAGAGTTTCCCGTGCCAGGAAGGGCTGTGTCAGATGTGTACTTGTGCAGCCTCTAAACACCACCCTGTGGCCCTTGCTGATCCTGAAGAGCAGCGTGTTCTGCTCATGATTGGCCAGAGACAGGCAACAGTGAAAGAAAGGTACCTACCTGGCTCTCTTACCCAAAGAGCAGGGTGTCATGCAGGTATGTGCCGTGATTCAGCTGAGAAAGAGCAGTCCACACCTAGCTCCATGCTGGGAAAACGTATGCTAGAAGTCCTGCCACGCCTGGGGACAACAGCAGAGGCACTGCCACTCCATCATTCTTGGTAGCTGCTCTGACCTTTACTGGGCCAGGCACAGTGCAATACAGAGGAAGAAATGTGCCTGGGAGGCTGACCAGACATTAGTCTCAGCTCTGCATCACCTCAGCAGTACTTAACCCTCCGGATTTCATGTTTTTTTTCTCTAAATAAAGATATGGGCCAGGCACATGTCTTGTAACCCCAGATAGTGGCATATGTCTTGTCACATCAGCATTCTTGAAGTTAAGGCAGGAGGATTGCCACATTTCAAGACCAGCCTGGGCTACAAAGCTAGACCTTGTCTCTGTACTCTCCCCTACAAAAAAACCCAAAGGGATTGGACCACATGTTCTTATAAAACTCCTTCCATGTTGCTGTCCCATTCCCTTAGTATCTTTGAGGTCCTTCTAAGACAGTGGGGTTTTTGTGTGTTGTTGGGAGATTTTTGTTTTCTACTATGGGCTGAATTCAAGGTCACCACACTAAGTTACATTCCTAGCTTGTTTTCTTGTTTGTTTTTTGAAACAAAGTCTAACTCCTGCCTCAGGCACCCAGCGTATTGGGATTGCAGACATTCTACACCAGTTCTTTGCTCCCCCCACCTTGTGTCATGGTGCTGTGATATTCCCTGGAAGACCAGTTGTTATACTTCATGTTCCAGGGGATCCTTTCAGATGATCACGGGTTGGCTGCTGCCCTCTGGAGAACTTTCTTCAACCAGAAATGTGAAGACCCTCGACAGCTTGAGTTACTGGTAGAATACGTGAGGAAACAGGTGAAATGGGCACCCCCACACACACACACACACACACACAGCCTTATGAAAAAGTGGGTCCTCCAAGCACTGTGTGTGCTGGGGTTGTAGGAAGGCAAGTTGCCAGAGACCAGGCTGGGGGAACTCTGACTGCTCCCAGGAGTGGCTGGCATCAGTAAAGAATGAATCACACTAGGATCCCAGCACATGGGGACAGAGGAAAGGGTACCAAGTAGTAGTCTCTGGCTCTCAGAAAGCCATAGCTGTTCTTCACCATGATTTTATTTCCTACTGTGTAGCCATGGCATCCTGGAAGACAGGGGCATAGTGAGCCTTCTGTACCCACCTAGAGCCCCAGGGCTCATTTCTTGTTCCTGATTTCTAGCAGGCCTGGGTCGCAGCAACCTTGCACAGACAAACCCAGCCTCTTCTACAGGCCACCTCTTCACAGTCTAGTAGCACCCCTTGGGACCTTTGTGTCCCTAGGGCTTCCTGACTCTTAAGACTTCTAGGAGAAGCACTGTTTACCCACAGAGCTTTTTCAAACCCATTCCAATGAACTTGTTGATCTCCCTGCCCCCAGGTCCCATATGGATGGGAAACTCATACTTTCTAGATGAGTGACACAGAAAAAAAACATGGACCCTTTCCCAGGGTCTCCCAGTGAGTCACCCTCCACTATTGGCCTCGGCCTCACGTTGGGTGATTCCTGTAACAGTAGAGGCCTCAGCTGCTGCAGACAGCTCATTGGCCAGGGCGTTCTGTGAGTCACACCTTTGCTTCCTAGGCCTGGCCTGTAAGGCAGAAGGGCCATCTCCACAGTGAAGTCTCTTGTTCACCTGTACCACTGGCCTTTAAGTCTCCAAAATGTAGGAAACAGAAAGGCAGACACCAGAGCTTGAGCAGCCAGGGCCAATAGGACTAACTCATTGGTTGCTGGAGATTTGTCAATTGAGACTCTTTAGATCTAGATGGTAGAGAGCCCCAGAAGCCAGGACTTCTGTTTGACCATTCTTCTGTCCAGAGCCAGGAAGAAGGTAATGTGGCCAGAGGGCTCCACCCACAGAGAATTCTGAGACTCACACTGTTGACAGGACTCGCCCTCAGACAGAGTAGCAGTTGGCAAATCATTTGCTGTTTTCTCAGAGATCCACCCAACTTTTCCATCTGCTATGATGGCCTTGTGCCAGAGGCCACAACAGGACACAGCTGGGACCCCTCCAGGGTCTCAAAAGGAAGAATGTGCCACAATTAATGTCTCTATAAGACTCATGACCATAGGGAAAGCCAAGCAAAAGTGATGAGGCTTTTAGGAAAGCAGGGAGCTTTCATGAAGACCGAGTTCTATCAGCACGTGTAGGCTGTGTCCAGCCCTGTGTTGGGAGAGCAGAGATTGGTGAGGCCCAGTCTTGCACCAAGGAGCCATTTATGTGCACAGCCAGCCCTGGAGTAAGGCAGACACTAGGCAAGGCTGGGGAAAGAGTTGTGTGCTGACTCAGGATCAGGGAAGACCAGGAGCCAGGCCTTGAGCTGAGGTAGTCCCACCCTGGTGCTGCATGATAACCACTTGTAGGCTTGCAGAAGTTTGCAGCCAAGGAAATGGACAGAGTGGTGGGGTTAGGGTGGGATGTTGAGGAGGGAAATAGGTCTTTTTGGGTTTATATTTTTTGTTTGTTTTAAGAACCTTACAGTTCAGCCTGTAGAAAATGATTGTTAATGTAGAGTAGAAGGAAGACATCTTAAATGGCTTTAAAAAAAATTTTTTTTTTTTTTTGTAATAAAAAGTAAAAGTCCTAGCCGGGCATGGTGGCTCACGCCTGTAATCCCAGCACTCGGGAGGCCGAGGCAGGAGGATCGGTGTGAGTTCGAGACCAGCCTGGGCTACAAAAGTGAGCTCAAGGCCAGCCTCAACTGCATAGCGAGACCCTGTCTCAAAAAAAAAAAAAAAAAAAAAGTAAAAGTCCTTCTCCAACCATCCTGGTGGGGCATCCATCTATCTCTCCAGGTCAAGTTAATGGGAAGAACAAACAGGGGCCCAAGTCAGAAATTATAAGTAATAGAAAATAAAAAATCTTCTATCTCTAGCCAGGGGAATAGATAAGGATGAAAAGGCAAAACTGGGTGGGAACAGGCAGGGGTAGAGCAGAAACCCCCACCACACCCCACTGGACTCTGGCCTGCCCTGTTTTTGTTTTTGCCTTTGTGAGACAGGTTGTTGTTCAGGCTGGTTTTAAATTCACTATGTAACTCAGGCTGGCCCTGAACTCACGGTGATTCTCCTGCCTCAGACTCCCAAGTGCCACCATTCCAGGCTAGGAGAATGGGTTTTAGGGAAGATAGTTTGGATGAGCTTCTTGTCCCAAAGAGATATGGCACACATGGGATTCCAGACCTAAGTAAGGTGTGTGAAAGGCTGTGATTTTTTTTTTTTTTTTTTTTCTGAGAGAGGCTGGGATTGACTTCAGTGGTCAGTAGTCTGAAAATGGAGCGACATGAGGATTAGTTCTTGGAAGAAGGGGCAGAGCCAAGGCCTAAGATAAAGCCCTGAGTCTTCCTTCCATCTCCCCTGAGGGAGCCTTGTCTGTCCAGATCCAGTGCCACCTCCTGCTCTGGTCCACTTTTCACCTGAAGTGTGACCTGTTTGCATGACAGCGTTTCTCATCTGCTGTCCTCTGTATTAGCGGGTAACCTGGGGAATCTTCCCAGAATTGCTGTCATCTCCTGAGACTCCTTTTTCTCTTTTTAAACGTTTTTTTTTTTTTTTTTTTTCAAATTCCTTCTCTTGTACCTTCTCCCGTTTGCCTCTGTTCAGTGTCCCCTCTCCACAGGGAGCGCTATGCCCCTAGATTTCTGGGTGCGCCTGAGAGATTCCAGAGGCCTAGCATTGTCCAAGACAGTGGCATCTGGAGCTCACCATCTCTATGCCAGAGGGGCTGGAGGCAAGTGGTAGAAATCCCCGAAGGAACATGATTGCTCTCAGTTGTGCTGAACAGAACTTCCAGTGGGGACACTAAGGCTCAGTGGTCAGGGTCATAGAGTGGCAGGCACATCTTTCAGATGATGACCATCTCAACAGTCAAGTTGTCCTAGAGCCAGGAAGTTGGACCCGCTGGCCAGCTCAGGACCCCCTAGAGGACAGTGCACAGATCCATGTTAGGAAAAGCTCATTTGAGTGACCAGCATGGTGCTTATGCCTTATTTAATGCTTCTCTAAGTCCGATGAGGCACACATTTCTGTCCTGTCAGAGGAAAAAGCCTCGATCTCAGAGAAGGGAAGTGGTCACCAGGGAACTAGGAAGAGACAGAATTGAGATTCTTTCTCCCGGTGGTATCAGATGAGGGCAACAGGTTGACTTTCTGACCTGCAGAACTCTGTAGGGAGGATATAGTGAGGGGAGAAGAATTGTCCTTCTAATATGTGTCACCATACCAAGGTGTCCCAGGGAATTCCCTAAAACCTCAGTGAGCCTCCCCAGTGACTGTTCCCCAGATATCCTTAATCAGATAACCTGGAGATCAGAGAGCCTGAAAGCTGAGTGGTCAGTAGCTCCATGGCTCCCTTTCTTTTCCTCTCCCTGGGGATGCTGGTTCTTTTGTCACCTTGCATGTGTTTTGTTCCATACTTTTCCTCTGTTCGCTGCAGATGCAGTACCTGGACTCCATGAGTGGCGAAGATCTGCTTCTGACTGGGGAAGTGAGCTGGCGCCCTCTGGTGGAGAAGAATCCTCACAGCATCTTGAAGCCCCATGCTCCTATTTATAATGATGAGGGTCTTTGAGGGGCTGGTCCCTCCAGGCTGCTGGCCAACTAGCTTTCAGAAACTCCTGCAAATGAAGTGCTTGGTTGGTCTGGGCCCTGCAAAAAGTGGCCTGAATTGACCTGTGAACAGCATCTGTCAAATACCTGTCCCATTTTTTGATTTTCCTCTTGGTATGATCTGGTGGGGGCATGATGTTGGCAGAACCTCTAGCCCTTCTGAGCAGTTATCTGCCTCAAGAGGAGAGGCCAAAGCTGGTCATGGTGGTGCATACTTAATCCTAGCACTCTGGGAAGCTGAGACAGGAGGAGGTTTGCAAGTTCAAGCCCAGCCTGGGTGGGTTAGTGAGACCTTATCTCAGAATAAAAAATAGGAAAAGGGTTGGGGATGTAGCTTAGTGTAAAAGCCTGTAGTTTAATCCCCAGTCTCACAAAACGCTAACAATGAAAAAAAAGAGGTGCCCTAAGTAAAAGTTGCCTAACATATGCTTCCCTAATCCCTCCAGCAGCTTTTTCCAAAGGAAAGGGTAGGGGGAGTAGAAAGGGGACACACCCTCCCCCAGGAGCCTGCTATGACTTAGGAGCTGTTTGTAATGCTGCCAGGTCAAGATGGCTACTCTGGCTTTGAGCCATGGGGTTCAGTTCAGTTGGCCATTAAAAGAAATAGTCTTATGTCTGCCATGGCTTTTCTGTATTCTAGAGTCTTCTTAGGAGCTTATATGAGAGCACAGCTGCCATACACTAAGATACATTTCCTAGTTCAGTTAGAGACGGGAAGGGGAAAGCTCCGTGTCTGCTGCTACCTTTGCCTTCAGTTTATGAGATGTGTCGCTATCTGGCCAAGATAGCAACATCCTCTAGTAGCTAGAAGGCCTCTGATGTCTAAGGGGCTGGTCACATCCTAAGTCTTTTTAGATAAAAGCCTCAAGAACAAAGGTCCTTTCATTACCCCTACCCAACCCCTGGGAATTGGGTGAGGAACGTGCCACCTTTGCTGTCTTGACCTCCCCTTATATGCGATGTTGGGGAAAAGGAACATGCCTCCAGGCATAGTTGCACTATCCCAGGACCTAGCCCTGTGCCCACTTCCAGCTTGTGGAGTCCATGCTGCAGAGCCACCTGGCCAAAGTGCTGGAGGACCAATTCCCTCCCTTCCTGGAGTACAGGTCATTTCTTAGGGGATTTTCTTACATTGAAATAAGGGGGATGGGGAACCACCTTGCCCCTCCCTCCCCCATGAGACTTCCTTCATTGAACTCGCTATAAAATGAGTCATATAAAGAAACTCTATACGGGTGAGGTATATCCCACTTCTGTGAAAACATTACAAATCAAACCACCTTCTCTCAGTTTATTTAAGATGCTTTTGTTGCAAGCAGAGCTCTAGAGTGAAGCCTCCTCTGTGTGTGTGAGATAATAACACCTTGTAACTCATTACAGCTGGCCACTATTTACATAAACCAGAGCCAAGCTAGGCAGGAATTTGCTGATTAATTTATTTTTAATGGAGTGAAGTATACCATGCACCAAAATAAACTTTACTGTGTGTACCTAACTGCTCTTGGAATGGATGGAAAAATTAATGGAACAGATTTGGCTCCCAGCTCTGCACATTAATTCATATATAAAAGTTATTTGAGCATTAACCCATTTGCTGCCCAGGGCAGCTCCCTGGCCACAGATCCTAACCCACAGCACCAGTGTAGCTACTGGGCTTGCTTTAGAATCCTGGGACCTCATATTTGCAAGGAACTTTCAAGATCATCTGGGCCAACCCTGGTCCAAAATGTGACTGCTCTGCTTAATTCCCACACTGACCTTGTTCATGCAAGCCCTGGATGGATCCCCAGCAGCAAATAGATGGTCCCCATCTGCAGAGGACTTGGTAATCATCACATACAGCAGGTTGTCAGATGTGGCCACGTTTGAAAGTGCCAAATGGGACCTGTTACATCCACGATGCCTCAAAAGCCTTCCTGGCTGTGCATGTCTTTCACTGGTCACACCAATCTCCCTTTCAAGATAACATCTAGGGTCCTTGGTGGCTGCAGGCTCTTCTCCCCTGTACCCATCTCACCTATTTTAAGGGGCTCTAACCCACTTCCCTGAGCAAACTGAACCCCTGTGCAGTTACCTGAAGGGCCACAATGTGTGTCCTGTGCCTGGACTGCGTGCCTCGTGCTGCTGACTATAGAGAAATCCAACGCTTCCTTGCCCAGCCCCCACCCCAGGCCACGCTGTCCATGGTGCTCCTTTCAGCATACTATTCTGGTCATTGTGCCTCCTCGACACATTTTCACATGCCTGCCTCCCATACTGCTCTGTGAGCTGCTTCCATTCAGAGCAAATACCGTATTTATTTATTTTCCCATAGTTCAGCATAGTGCTTAGCTCACAGCATCAGTGCATACTTCATTAAATGAGAGCAGATGACTAAATTATCACTTATTATTAGGACAAGCCCAACAAAGCCTTTTGGGGGGTTCTCCAACTGATCTGCAATTATTTTAACAATACTAAGCTGGGTGTAGCGGCATATGCCTGTAGTCCACCTACTCAGTAGGTTGAGGCAGAAAAATCACAACTTTGAGCAACTGAAGGAGACTGTCTCAAAGAAATAGGCTTGGAGTACTTGCCAGGAATATGCAACACTAATTCAATCCCTAGGACTCCAAAAGAAAAAATAGAATGCTAAAGTATTAAACTTCTTTGGCCTTGTTATGGGACTCAGCCAAAAGCTCTAACTAAATATCTTTCGGGGTTTTTGTTTGTTTGTTTGTTTTTGTCTTTTTGAGACAGGTCTCTTTATGCAGTTCAGGCTGGCCTTGAGCTCACTTTTGTAGCCCAGCCTGGTCTCAAACTCGCACTGATCCTCCTGCCTCAGCCTCCCAAGTGCTGGGATTACAGGCATGTGAAACCACGGCTAAATACCTTTCCAAAGCGAGTTGTTACACAAAACAAGTAAAAGGCATAGTGTCTTGCTCCCAGGGATACTGTTCTTTATGAATAATCTTGTCATGTGTTTAACCTCTGTAAGTCAGAAGAGATCACAGCAAGAAACACAGAAGAGGGCCAGCAAGATGGCTCAGCAGACTAAAGCACCTGCTTAGGCAAGCTTAGGCAAGCCCAAGGACAGTGGTTCAATTCCTGGCACCACATTCTGCATGAGCCCCACCCCCAGGCAGAGCCTGTAATCCCAGCGCTAGGGAAGCTGAAAGCAGAAGGATCACCACAAATCTGAGCTACGTAGTGAAAACCTGCAACAATCAAATACACACACACACACACGCGTGTGTGTGTGTGTGTGTGTGTGTGTGTGTGTGTGTGTGTGTGTAAATTTAAAGCTGGACGTGGTGGTGCATGTAATTCCAGCATGCAGGAGGCTAAGGCAGGAGGATCGTTGAGACTTAAAGGCCAAGCTGGACCACACAATGAGACTGTGTCTTAAAAAACAAAAACTTTTGGAAAGATAAGATGCAAGCATTGTTAGGAAAAATAATTATACCAGAAAACCTAGACTGCTAGTCACCAACTTTCAGGTGACATTTTTTTTTGTAACATTGTTTTAAATGTGTTTTCTCATTACAGCTCTATAAAAATAGGTGCTATCTTCATTGTTTTTATTATGCTTCTTCCATAAATGAGAAAACTAAGGGCCAGAGAGGCCTAGCGAGTATCTGAAAGCGCTGCAGCCCTATACATATGACCCCAGAACCCCCTGTTCATTCCCCCACTGCCTTCCTCAAGTCAGCAAGGAGACATGCCCATTACACCCTAAGAAAACAGGTCTGCTGAGAACATGCTACAAGGTGATTCAACGAGCAAATCTGAGGCCCCCACTGCTTTGGCGTACCTCAAGCTTCTGTATGAGGAGCCACACTGTTAAGAGTGGACTTGAAGAATAAAAGGGCCCTGAGAGAGCAAGGGCATGGGGTACTGGGACTGGGATGAATATACCCACTGGCCCTGTGTGTATATTGAAAGGATACACATGATCCTGACGCTTAATGAGTCCCTGGAGTGGAGGGGAGACCAATAGCAGGGCTAGGAAGCAGCAGCACTTACAGAGGGGAGGAAGAATAGAAGCAACACAACACAGAAGGCAGAACCTGGAGAGAGAGCCAGGAAAGTTTCTTAGTTACTTTTTTACTCATTGCTGGGACAGATACCCGACACTCAAAATGAGGAAAGGTTTATTTAGCTCACAGTTACTGGAGGTTTCAGTCCCTACTCGGCTGGCTCCAAGGCAGAGAGGCACATGACAGCGATTCATGGTGGTGGAACAGCAACAATCGCGACAGAGGCAGCTGACCAGTCAGGGCAACAGAGAGCAACATCCTCAGTCTGTCTCTGTCTCTATCTTACATTTAGGCTCTCTGTGTCAGCCTATCTGCCTCAGATCACACCCATAATCCCAGAAGTACTCAGACCCATAATCCCATCAGTACTAAAACACATAATCCCACTGGGTCATGAGTCAAGTCTCAAACTCTAGAAGTCCCCACCCCATGATTGCATGAGGCTTTGGGTGGACCACTAGACATAAACCATAACAGAAGGGGAGGGAGGGAAAGTTTCCAGAAGGACTCTGAGATTTAGTCTTAGGGGTAGGGCAGGCCTCAGGCTCCTACTGGCTGAGACCCTCTCTTCCCCACTCACGGATACCCTGGTGCCAAATGCCCATCAAAGGCTTTGTGTGCTGAGCCATGTTGCTGAGTCTGGGACCCAGACTCTGCCCCAGTGACAAAAGAACCCGGAGACCCTGGTGGGGCATCTCCAGGAATACAGGGTCCAAGCACAACCAGTTAGGCCAGCAGTAACAGACTGCAGTATTAGTGGCAAAAGGCACCTGGAAACCTCCGGCCGAGTCATCCTTACAGTGCCAAGCTGAGCTCTGAGAGGTCCTCCTGCTTTCATAGTCCTGGCTTGGAAACTAACCTGCTCCTTTTTCTCTTTCTCTCTGCATCCAGAAAAACTTTTAGCTCAGTCCCCCTCTGAGAGCCCTCCACAGGCTCTACTATAGTTGAGGGGGTGGGGGTAAAGACATGGTTCTTCTAGGGTTCTAGGATGGGTCATGAGCTGTATACTCCAAGCACTTAGTTTATACTTAGGTTTAATTCGTGGTTTATAATTATTTATGAGTCTTCCTTTGCCACTAAACTGAGTTCCTCCAGGGCAGAGATGAATTCTGACTCATCTTGGAGCTCAGTGCTGGGATAAAGTAGGCATTAAGTCTATATTGGGTGGATTCAGTGGTCAGCTGGAGGGTGAATAGGATGGGTAAGGAAAGGTAGCTATGAAAATAGGACTCACGGGGTCAGTGGGGTGGGCAGTATCTTTTGTTTGCCTCTCAAATTGACAGACTGGGATAGGATGGGGGTGTGGCAGGGAAGATGTGAGTGAAAGTGTGGGCTGTGTGTTATTGTAGATCCACACATAGCTGCCACAGTGGCCAGCATACTAGAGAGGGCCACACAGAGGGAGACAGTCTTGCTCCTGTGAGCTGGGTAAAATGAGACCAGATCGCAGGGCAGTTGGGGTGGGGGGTTGCCAGCCACACACCACTGTGGCCCAGTGCTGTGTTGGCCTTCAGGGCCTGCCCTGGTCTGAAAGGAGCAAAGGACTGAGCAGCAGGAGCTCTTGTGGTCCCTGCTTCATCTGTATTTGGGCCTTCCCTGAGCCTTTGCCCTTTCCCATCTAAAAGCCCTGCAGTTCAACATGAGCTGAGCTGCTCTGAGGGCCTCAGCCAGTACCTGATGCAAATTAGCACAGTTCCCGCAACAGCCTGCTGAAGCAGGTGCTGTCGGCCCCATTCCACAGGTTAAGTCCCTGGGCCTCAGAGTTTAACTCACTGTTGATGCAACCAGGGGTTCCATCCTGTGGCAAACCACAGCCCTGAGAGTCAGGAACCAACTCAGAATCCAGCAGTGAATCTCTGGGGATGTGTAGTGCTTGGGGGATAGTGTGCTGCCCCTGGGGAGCTGGTGCTGAGCTGTAGCCATTCTCCCCAAGAGTGGTTTCCTAAATGTATGCTAAGATACTGGTTTGAAATCTTCCCAGCCTCTGTGCTGTCATCTGTGGCAAGGCCCTCGGGCCTCCTCAGAGTGCAGCTCTAGTGATGGTCCAAACCATCCTGGCCCTCCTCCAGTCCTGACACCCCCCTTGACAGTGGCTCCGCATAGAACTTTCCTCAGCTTTACTGCCTGGCTCAAGCCAGCCTCTGGGACTCCTCACCACATATTCCCGTCTCCCAGCTCCCACATGGCTTTTTGCCTTGGTTCAAGGCATTTGGGCACATGCTGATGGCCCTTCCACTAGAATTCTGTCTCCCCTGACCAAGAGGTGCCACAGCGAAAGGGGGTAGCAGTGCTGGCACCAGCACAGCCACTGAAGGCTGAAGCCAGCCTCTGCCCCCGCCACCCCCACATCACTCAGCTGCCCAGGCGCCACTTGGCTGGAGACACAATAGTCAAGGCTAAGTGGCCCCTAGGAAGGCTGAGCAATGACAGGTGGGAGCCTGACACACCTCCTGAACACGAAAATATTTTCCTTCCTCTTAATAACAGTCATTAAGGGCCCTGTGCGCCACACACTGCAGCCAGAGGCTGGGCTTGGGTCTGTCTGTGTGGCTTCCATTCCCTTGGGCCAGCACCCCAAGGCCAGGATCCACCTGTCTACTCACTCCTGACCCTTTACTCACTTAGCCCATGGGGAGGTGCTATATCTGATAGCCACACTATTATCATCAGAAGGATGTCAGGGATTCCTGGAACCCTTTCTCTTCAACTCAGTACTCCCACTTTAAAAAAAAAAAAAAAAATATATATATATATATATATATATATATATATATATATATATATATATTTGGTGCAGGATCTACAGCATCTACAGGGTCTTACTAGGTAGATTGGACTTGTAGTGATCCTCCTGTTTTCAGCCTCCCAAGAGCTAGGATTACAGGTTCGTGTCACCTCAACCAGTCCCATTCACCATCTCAGTGCGCCCCAGGGGGTGCAACTAGCAAGGCACACCAGGGATTGAACCCTGGCCACTGCACTCTGCTTAAGCACGTGCTTTACTCCACTGTGCTATCTGGCTGGCCCAGTCCTCCCACTTCTGCCACTTTCAATTCAGCTACCTGTAGCAGCAGCCAAAGCCCAGGCTTACAGTCAAGGTCCCCCCTCTACAGGTACATACACTAGCGTGGCACAGTGCCTGCCTGGCAAGCACAAGGTTGTGAGTTAGATTCCTGGTACCAAAGACAGAGAGAGAGAGAGAGAGAGAGAGAGAGAGAGAGAGAGAGCAATGCCTGCCTGGCAAGTGCAAAGTTATAAGTTCAAACCCCGGTCCTGCAAAAAAAAAAAAAAAAAAAAAAAAAAGGCACATAGAAATCACAGGTAGAGGCTGGAGAGACAGCAAAGAGGCATGAGCACTTATCTGGCAAAAGTAAGGACCCTGGCCCCACATGCTGTGTGGTCTCTGCCCCAGAACCCTGAGTGGGTCGTTTCAGCTGGTGATGCAGGCACCCACTGTGCAGCCACAGCTCCGGGCGTGGTGGTGCATGCCTGTAATCCCAGCACTATGGAGCCAGGAGGTTGGATCACTGGGAGTTTGAGACCAGCCTGGAGGCTACTAAAGTGAGCAGAAGGCCAGCCCAAACTGCATAGTGAAACCCTGTCTCAAAAAAGACAAACAGGGACCCGGCCGGATGGCTCAGTGGTCTAAAGTGCCTGCTTGGGAAAGCTTGGGGGCTTCAGGGTCCTCAGTTCGATCCCCAGCAGCACACAGCACATGCTGCGCCAGCCCTGCCCTCGGGGCGGGCTGACCGGCCATAAAAATGAGTGAATAAACAAAGGTTCTGAAACAAGAAAAAAAAAAAAATAATAATATTTAAAAAAAAAAAGACAACAAAAACCCAAACAAGCAAAAATCACAAGTAGTACATATATGTATGTACAGGTAGGTATGGGTAGCTACACATATATTTAGTTAAACTATAAGAAATTGTCAGTATTCAGTGACATTTTATTTACAAATAAAAAATAGAATTTTTTGTTTTTGTTTTTTGAGACAGGGTCTCACTATGTAGTTCAGGCTGAACTCAGCTTGAACTTACTGTGTAGCCCAGACTAGCATGAGACTTGTAGAAATCCTCCTGACTCTGGGGCCCAGCTGGATGGCTCAGTGGTCTATAGCACCTGCTTAGGAAAGCTTGGGCAGCTGCAGGGACTATGGTTCGATCCCCGGCACCACATGCTGCGCCAGCCCTGCTCTCAGGGCAGGCTGCGCCCGCCATAAAAATAAATAAATAAATAAACAAACAAAAGTTCTGAAACAAGAAAAAAAATTTAAAAATAAAAATTAAAAAAAAAAAAAAAAAAAACGGGGCTGGGGAGATAGCTCTGAGGCACAAGTGCCTGCTGGGCAAGTGCAAGGTCGTGAGTTCGAACCCTGGTCCCACAAAAAATAAATAAATAAATAAATAAATAAATAAAATAAAATAAGAAATCCAATCCTCCTGCCTCAACCTCCTAAATGCTGGGCTTATAGGCATGTACCACCATGCCCTGCTGCTGAAAAATATCCAGCTTTGTTATTTGCAACAGGTTTCACTATGCAGTTCAGTGCTGGCCTTGAACTCACCGTGTGGCCCAGGTCTCAAACCCGCAGCAATCCTCCTGACTCAGCCTCGGAGTGCTGGTATTACAGACATGTGCCACCATGCCTGGCTTGGAATTTTGTACTCACATCCGAAAGTGGAATTTAATACAAACTTGAGCATGGAGAGCACTATACAAAAACAGAGACCTACATTAAAAAAACATGTAGAGGGCCCGGCAGGATGGCTCACTGGTCTAAAGCGCCTGCTTGGGAAAGCTTGGGCAGCTGCAGGGACCGCAGTTCAATCCCCGGCACCACATGCTGTACCAGCCCTGGCCTCAGGGCAGGCTGAGCCGGCCATAAAAATAAATAAACAAACAAACAAAAGTTCTGAAAGAAGAAAAAAAAAAAAAAACATGTAGAACCAAATTTGTACCTTCATGTTTAAGTAGCATAATTTACAGTAGCCAAAAGGTGGATGCAGCTCAAGTCTGTAAGGAAATGACTGTCTCGAGAACATCAGATCCTCAGTATCCCACACAAACTGTACCCAAATGCATGGATTAGTAGCCTCAGAACATACTACAACATGGATGAGACCAAGTGAAATAAGCCAGGCATGAAAAGGAGAGCGCTGTACAATTCCTCTTCCTGGAGGTTCCTAGAGAAATCAAATTCACAGAGCCAGGAAGTGGGATGGTGGTTGCCCGGCCCCAGACAGGGAGGGGAGAGGTGGGGAGTGGTCGGCTTCTGGGTGTAGAGTTTCAGCCCTAGGAGATGAAAGCAGTCCTGGGGCTGAAGAATGTACTTAATGACACTGAGGAACACCCACGAATGGTTAACATGGTGCATTTTATGTGCATTTTACCATTATTACAATGAACAAGATATAGACCCCAAAATATATACTATGAGATAGAGACACATACACTAGGAATAAACACACTTAACAGCCACACACAGACAGACCTCCCTCCCTCTTTCTCTCACCCAGATAAGGCTCTGGTTCTCCCCTTCTCCCCTCCAAGCAAATCTGGAGATAAGTTCCTAATGAGAGCCCTGCCACATCTGCTGCCCGACACCCTCCCACAGGCTGGCTTTGTTTACCGACTCCCTGCTACTCACAGAGTCTCTCTGCCCCCAGGGAAGAACCTCCCAAGAGGCTTGGTGCTCCACTTTTTGCCCCTGGGATGGGATGGAAGCCTTCAGCTCCTGGTCTATAGCTCTTTGTCCCCTGTGGCCCCTCACCCCTGAGCTCTCCCACCGTGGCAAACTGAAGTTCTCACAGAGAAAACTGTTGTGGATACCATCACAGACTAGATAAACTGCTGAGCAGGCTGAACACGGTTTTAGAGCCTCTGCCCTCTCTACCACCATCATCCAGTCTCCTTTCTCCTGTAAAAAGGGGACAAGCACCTGTGCCTGGTCTGGGTCCCCTCTGCAGCTGCAGAGGCCACCTGCTGACTCCACACAACTCCTCTCCCTGGTTCTGAGGACAGACCATGAGTGTGTGGCCTTCACTGGAGCAGATGCCTGCTACATTTGCCACCTGATTTGCTGTGTCCTATCTGAAACCCACAGCACTAACCATTTACTATCCAGGCCCAGGGAAGGGGTCAAGGAAGGCTGCAGACTGGCTCCCACCAGGCTGAGAGTCTCCTGGAATGGAAAGTACTGGAAACATAGTGTCAGGCACAGTCTCAGGTGGGCCACAGCCCACTACCCCCTTCTCATTAGGGAACTTGTTAAACAGCAAACCCCAGGCCTCAACCTCAGATTTTCTGGCTGAGAACCTCAGGGTGTGTGGAGCCTGGGAGATAATGTGTTTTAACAGTTCCATGACAAGGCTAGGGAGGGAGATAGCTCGGTGGTCTAAGTGCCTGCCTAGCAAGTGCAAAGGACCTGGGTTTGCCTGGTCCTGAAACCAGGCATGGTGGCACAAGCCTGTAATCCCAGTGCTGGGGAGACTGAGACAGGAGAATCTCTGAGTCTGAGGTGTGTAGCAAGATCCTGTACCAAATATCTTTAAATAAATAAATAAATAAATAAATAACCCATTCCAGGCCAATCTTGAGGTCAGGGTGAGGGCTCCTATTTTAGGCCTATGGAGGACAGATGGGCTCTGAGCCTGATAGAGGTTGGGGCCAAGGCCTGTGGGCTCCAAGATTATGGTGGCAGAGAGTGGCAAGGCCATGGTGAGAGAGGCCTGGGTGGGGGACAGGTCAATGTCAATGTCCTTGGCAGTTTTGTGTGACACTCTTGTCAGCTCTTATTTGGGGCCTGTGTATGCAGGCCAAGATATGCACTACCCATGGCAGTATGCTGTGGGGCATAGTCAGTGTCTACATTGGTGGTTGGCCAGTTCATGTGATGGGGTTTGAGCAGAATGTGTGGTCTCAGGCTGGGTGTGGTGGCGCAGGCCTGGAAACCCTGTACTCAGGAGGTTGAAACAAGATTGCTGTAACTTTGAGGCCAGTTTGAGCTACATAGTAAGTTCAAGTACAACCTGAGACCCTGTCTCAAAAAAACAAAACAAAACAAAACAAAACAAAACCACTGAAAATGTGTGGTCTGACCAAGAGATGGGATTGGAAGAGAGGGGAAAGAGAAATAAAAAGAATTAAGATATTATTCATACATACCATCCCCCCATGATGAATATAATCATTATATACCACAAACATACCAATAAAATTTAAAAATAAAAAATAAGATTAAAAAAAATTTGTGGTCTGCATGTGTTGGCTTGTGGTCTATGTCTGCACGTCAGTCAGTTGTCAGTGAGTGTACCTGCTCCTGTCTGTCCTCTGGGTGTCCTGAGTCATTCACCAGCATGGAGTGTGCATACGTGTGCGTCCCTGAGCAGGTTCAGCCCCTCTGCACTGTCCTCAGCCTCCATGGGTCCCCTAGAAGATCAGAGCTGGAGACTTGCTAAGGGCCTGGCTGGCTGGATGTTGCTGGGACCTGTGGGGAGGGGGACAGCAGCATGCACAGAAAGTCTGGCACTGCTGCTTTCCAGCAGGCGAGTCCCAACACAGGCAGACAGGTGGAGCTGACCTGACAGGTTCCAGAGGAGGCCGGGGGCAATGGGGCGGAGCATAGCTCTGACTTTAGGGTGGCAACAGGTTGGGGGCCCTGCCTCACACTGGGAGGGCCAGCAAGAGGCGCAGCTGATATCTTCTTCCTGCTACAGCCAACTAGGGTGTAGACGATGGAGTCAGCTGGAAGGTGAGGCAGCTGGGTGGCCAGGCATGTTTGGAGGCCTAGGGCCTGGGGGGCCCCAGGGAATGGCAGGACCCCTGCGGGGCCGGGTGGAGGAACTGAAGAGGCCCTGGTGGAGGGAGAGCTCACCTCTGGTGCTGCAGCACAGTGAGGCAGCGAGGCTGGCAGCCGATGCTCTCCTGGAGCGGGGTGAGGCTGCCTACCTGCAGGTCATCTCCGAGGAGCGGGAGCTTCCCTTCCTGAGTGCCCTGGACATGGACTACATGACCAGCCATGTGCGTGCAGGTCCTGAGCTCTGCGAGCCCCAGGGCCTGGAGGCCTCAGGGCCTGACCGCCTCAGCCTGCTCTCAGAAGTCACTTCAGGCACCTACTTCCCCATGGCCTCGGATGTAGACCCTCCAGACCTGGACCTGGGCTGGCCTGAAGTTCCACAGGCCACAGGCTTTAGCCCCACCCAGGCCGTGGTCCACTTCCAGAGGGACAAGGCCAAGAACATCAAGGACTTGCTGCGTTTTCTCTTCAGCCAGGCTCGAAAGGTAAGGGCAGGCATTCACTTTATAGAGGTAGCCACTAAGGCACAGGGAGGGAGGGGGTCCTAGTCAAGGCTGTACAGCAACTTGGATGCGGGTTTGGGACCAAAACCTCTGGCTTCTATGAGATCACAAACTAAGAGAGGATGGTCATGTGTTTTATTTCCCTTGGCCTTCAACAACATTACATGTAGGCACAGAACAGGGCGTGGACTTCCAGGGCACAATACCCCTGAAAATGCATGAGGTGTGCATATTGCAAGGAGTCCTTGCTACATCTTTCTTGGGAGTCCATAGGATTTATCAGATCCTGCAACTCTCATGACCCCAAAACTTGGAGAACATTGGAGCTACCTCTTGGACTTAGAGGAAGAAACAGGCCAGGGAGGTGCTGGGACTTGGCCAGAGAGCTCCTGAGGGTCCAGAAGCAGGCCCCTGATCAAGGCTCTTGCTCCTAGCTGCACCTTTCCCTCATATGCTGTTTCCTGCTAGGCTCAGAGTGGGGAGGGGACCCTAGTTTGTCAGCCTTAACAGGGTCCTGAGGTCCAGCAGACAGCTCTACACCAAGGAGGGGGGAGGAGTGGAAGTTGCTAAGCTCGGGAGAGAGAATTGGGAGAGCAGGTAGGGGCCGTCACATGTGGAAAGACTGTGGCCACACACCCTCACTCAGAAGACAGGGAATAGACACAGTGTCTCCCAGCAGGAGCTGAGGTATGCTGAGGCTTCTCCAGCAGAGATGAGGATGGCGGAATCTATCAGTACCTTCTGAGCCTAGTCGGCAAGCCTGCCTGTGCCCCAGGCAGGACAGGGCCAGGCCCGATTGGCATCAGGAACAGGGTTATTAGTGAGGCTGGTGCTGTTGTCATCAGCAGCCCCCTTTGATCTTTCCTGCCTGTTCTTGTTCCTTACTCCTGGCCAGGCTCATGGACAAGGGCATCCCGCAGTGCTTTTTCTGCTTGCTGCCATCTAGACCCTCCAGCCCTAGGCTAGAAACCAGGTTCCTGTCCCTAACTCCTTCAGTGACCTTGGGAAGTACTTCTTCCTGCTACAAAGGCAGCAGGAAAGCCACGTTTATTGAGCTTCTGTTGTGTCCAGCGTTTTCACATTTAATTCCCTGTAACTCAGAGATGCAGCTATCATTATCTCCACTTAGCAGATGAGGAAGCTGAGGTTCTGCAGGTATGACTCGCCCAGGAAGTGGCAGAGTCTAGGTTTAAACCAGGAAGTGTGGCTCCAGAGCGGCAGTGCTAGGCTCTCTGCATCTTCGGCCTCTTGCCCTTGCCCAGAACAGGATAATCTTAGCAGACACATGCAGTGGGAAGAAGGGACAGATGGGAGAACTGGGGGTGCCAGGAGCTACTCTGAGGCAATTTATATGGGAGGCACGAGCCCCAGACCTCAACTGAGTGGAAAACATGGTTCCATGACTGGAAGATGTCACATCAAGCCTCTTCAGAGAAAGTGAAAGGCTTGGTAAAGGTATTAAATATCCAACAACTGGCTTTTAGCTTTCTCTCTTGAGATGGGAAGGTCAGATAGCTAGTCCTGGGCCAGAGCCAGGACAGGACTACTGCAGGCTAGCCTGGAAAGGAGGGTCTGGGCCTGAACAGTGAATGGGACTAGTACAGCTGATTCACAGGTATTTTTGAGACTCTGATGACAAATACTCTGTCCACAGAAAAATACACACAAGAACTTTCAAGTGAGGGTCTCAGTACAGCCAAATCTCCCCAGGCCTAGGTTAAGAATCCTGAGGTAGGCATCACTCAAGCCCATCCTATTTAGATGTTCTCCCAGGCTCTGGCCTTCTTGTTGTCCAGCCATACTCTTTTTTTTTTTTTTTTTTTTTGCGGGACTGGGGTTCAAACTCACGACCTTGCACTTGCCAGGCAGGCACTTGTGCCATGGGGGTATCTCCCCAGCTCCTCAGCCATACTCTTTTTGGGAATCTCGGCTGGGCTGGATGTGGACAGGGCTCTAAGTAGGCTTAGCTTCCCTTTCTTCCCCAGGTGGTGGCTGTAGTGATGGATGTATTCACCGACATGGAGCTTCTATGTGACCTCATGGAGACCTCAAGCCGGCGTGGTGTCCCTGTCTACTTACTCCTGGCCCAGGAGCACCTCAGGCACTTCCTAGAGATGTGCTACAAGATGGACCTCAACGGGGGTCATCTGCCGGTTAGTGTGGGCCAAGGGCAGTAGCCAGGGGTGGGAGGTCAGGAGGGCAGAAGAGCTATCTAGTGGCCAGTGAGGACCAGGGGAGTCACTGGGAACAGGGAACCAGTTCCTATAGCTGGGGTCAGAGACACTGTAGAGAGGCCAACCCTACAATGTCCCTCTACCCCTGGGCCAGAACATGCGTGTGCGGAGCACATGTGGGGACACATACTGCAGCAAGGCAGGTCGTCGCTTCACCGGGCAGGCCCTGGAGAAGTTCATCATCATCGATTGTGAGCAGGTGGTCGCAGGCAACTACAGGTGAGCAGGTGAAAGGGAGAGGAGTCTGGGGCTGTGCCATGGGCCAATGAAGGCATCTTGAAACATCTTCCCTCTGTGCATCCACTCATCCCTTCAAACACACTGTGAGCATGTACCATCCGCCAGTTACCCTGCAGGGCTCAGGCTAATGTGGAGGAGGTCAGCAGAGGAAGAGCCCACTCTAATGGAAGGATTACTTGAATGCCCTTGGCACAGAAAGTAACTACTGCACATGGGAAATGGATGGACTATAGGATCCTGGGTCCTGGTCTGTTTTACATGTGGACCAGTATAGGCCTCAAGAGGGCAGACATGTGCCCAAGTCCTCTAGGCAGAGCCAGGGCCAGCACAGATTCTACATCTGGAGCTCTGTCCTCTCAGGCAAGCTTCATGGGGTGCAGTCTTGGTCCACCTCCCAGCATGCTTCCCTGATTAGGATTCCTGGTGAGCCCCTGGTCCTGCACTTTACACTCCTGACCCAGACCCTCTGTCCTCAGCTTCACTTGGCTTTGCAGCCAGGCCCACACCAGCATGGTGTTGCAGCTGAGGGGCCGTATCGTGGAAGACTTTGACCGGGAGTTCCGCTGTCTGTATGCTGAGTCACAGCCTGTGGAAGGCTTTTGTGGCACTGAGGATTCAATGTCTCCCCACGTATCTCGTCCTCCCCCGGTGGCCCTGGCCTTTGGGCCTGGCATCCCAAGCCCTGCATCTTCGCCCTCTAGCAACAGTCTCAGCAGCATCAAGCGCTCACCTCACATGGGCCACTCTTCCTACCTTGCTCTACCAGGAGGTGGTGGCTGTAGTGGCACAGCTATGGGGTCCTCACCTCCAAGCCCTGCCCACCGTGAAGGTGGTGTCCAGCCTTCCCTGCATCGACAGCTGTCAGACCCTAACCACGGTTCCCCTCATGGGCCCTACAGGGCCAACCTGGGCAAGCTGGGGGCACTCCCATGGTCCCAGTCCTCCCCTGCTCTCAACCAGATCAGCCCCGGTCCTTTGACCCAGGTAGCAAGGTGTCCTCTGCTCCCCCGCCCTCGCCCTTTGCTCCACTTCCCCCGGGGATTCCCAGTTCTGTCCAAGCTCCCAGAGAATGGGCTTCCAGGAAGCCAGGAGCCTAGTCCTCCAAGAGGTCGGCAGATACATGGCACAGCCTTGGAGATGACGGAGAAGAAGGCATCTCTGAGTCAGAGTCATGACCAGCTGGACCTACTTGTCCCATTCCCTAGAGCCCGTGAGGGAGGTTTTGACTCCGGGGTTACCCTTAACTCAGGCTCCCATCAGTCAGATGAGCAGGCGCCAGAGGAAAGGAGGCTGTCCCTGAGCCAGAGCTATAGCCAGCTGGATCTCCTGTCCCAGACCCAAGGTGCTAGGGGTAGCCCTGAGTCAGGTGCCCTCAGACATGGTGATATAGTCCCAGAGGACAGGATGCTGTCCCCAAATCACAGCTATGGCCAACTGGACCTCTTGATACATGACCCCAAGGCCAAAGGCTCCACAGCACCTGCTGAAGCCAACTCCCCAGCTAGACCTGGCAAGCAGAGTACAGGTGAGCGAAGACAGACACTGGGCCACAGCCAGCTAGACCTCATCACCAAGATTGGCCCATTCCGGAGTGAGGGGCCTGGGCCCAACGGTCTCCCAGGACCAAGCCCACCTCGCATACCTGGAGTAGGCCCTGGAGATGAGAAACGGCTAACTCTGGGCCACAGCAAACTGGACCTCATCACTAAGTATCATCAGCTGCAAGGGGCCAGGCAGGAACCTGAGCCTGGCCTCTCTGGGGGGCCTCCTCATGGCCAGCTGGATGGTAGCAGCAAGGACGTGTCTGAGCATGAGAAACGGCTGACTCTAGGCCATAGCAAACTGGACCTCATTACTAAGTCCAACAAGTCCAAATTCAAGCTGCTCCGAAGTCGCTTTGAATCCTAGTCCTGCTTCTTTCATCCCAAGACTCTCCTTGCTCAGGTTATAGACCTGGAGGGGTGTGTATGTGTGTAAAAATGGGGCTGCACAGCGAGAGGTGTCTAGAAGCCCAGGTAAGACATTCCCTGGAGATTCTCAACACACACACACACACACACACACACAAACTCACATGTGAAATTAGTTATTAAGTGCCTATGTACTGTATGTCACTATGTTGGGCACTTCAGACTAAATACTCTTCTTATCCATCATATTTAATTCCTAAAATATGGATTTCCTGTTGGCATATAGTTAAGGGATGATAGATAATATCCTGTCTTTATATAATGTGTGAGCTGAGGCCCAGGGAGTTTGGATGGCCTAATTAGATGTGGATCAAAAGAAATGGTGGAGTAAAAATCTCTGCCAGACCTGTGTCCACTGGTTTGCTTTTAGAGATTGTAGTTTTTGCACACATGGTACACAATATCTATAGTTCATATGTCTCATTCATATAAAACACAAAGACGACAGAAATCACCAAATTCTCATTGATAGCACAGTGTCACAGGAGGGTGGATGCTCATAAATTGTGCACCCATAGAGGCATACAGTAAGTACATATAGATCACTGTGATAAATCTGAACACTAAAACTTTAGTTGAGATTACTGAATGTCATGATCCATAAAATACACACATTCATTGTGCAATATATATCCACTTAGTATACACAAATTGCAAATATGAACATAACTGAAAACACACATGCATACACACACACTACTATCTGCTTATACTTAAATTGTGTCACCAGTCTTATACTGTATGCATCAGGGTTGGTAGATAAATCAGACACAGATTTATCTATTATCTAGGATGAGGATTCAATGTGTATGTCACAGGGGAATGCGATATGGCTGTATTGTATTGCATTCAAAGCTAACCAGAGGATGAGAAGTCATGGAGATGGTCAGGAAAGTTTCTTTAAAAAGTCAGGCTTTAAAGGGAGGATGGATTTCACAAACATGGAGGAGAGAAATTCTTGCTAGAGTAGGTCACATGAAGGGAGGAACGCAGGAGAAATGAATGGGTCTGAGGACAAATAGGGCATGTAGATACAAGAAGCACACAGACACACAACATCTAGCTGAGTGTGTCTTAGAGCAGGCTGTAACAACTTGTGTGCCTTTTTCCTGAGCTCATGATTCATTTGGAAGAGAGTATGAATAAAGGCAGACATGTCTAGAAGCAGATATGACAGTATGCTGTGTCTCAAAGAACGCCAGTTTAAGGACATTCAGGCTGATTATGAGGATGCCATGGAGGAGAGTGGATGCCCACAAAGGGCTTTAGGCAGGAGGTGCCAATGTACTCAGTGTGACAAGCTGAGAGACTCTGGGACTTTGGTAGAGCCTATCAAGTGTAGGCCAAGTTTATCCTGCCCGAGACAGCAAGGACCATGGCCAACACTACTCTGTCGAGGGAAGAAGGTGAAAGAGCCTGTGTCCCAGAGACAAGGAGGAAGCATGTCACTCCCCATAGTCTCACCCAACTTGGACCCCTCCCACTTCTCCACCCAGTCCTTAAGCACCTGCTTCATGCATCCTCAGTCTTCAGCCTGTTTTCCGCTGCTGATACAGCCAAGCATCCTCAAGCCTGGGCTCTCCCTTCCTACTGGACTCTTCTCCCGGGTGACGCCATGCACCTCAGTTTGAGCTCCTGCTCTCCCTCCTCAAGCCCTTGGATCCACACCCAGACCTCGGGGCGCACATCCAACCAGACTCGCCCCCTGCCCTAAAGCCGCCCTTCCACCTCCTACTCTGTTTCAGTAACTACGTCCCTCCCTCTCTAGCCCCTTCTGGAGTC
>PVJA010021628.1:0-35318 GCA_004027025.1 Myocastor coypus | reverse complement strand
GGGAAAGGGAAGGCGGGCCAGGGATCTTGACCCAGCCGGCGCGCGGCTCCCAGCGGTGCGGTTTGGGTCTGGGTTGGAACAGGAAGTTAGTGACGGGAACGCAGAGGCAGGGCAGAGGGGCGCAGGGGGCTTACCCGCAGCGGGCATGCAGGCTTGGCTCCCAGCGGTGCGGTTTGGGTCCGCGGCGGGCGCGTGGGCTCGGCTCCCAGTGGTGCGGTTTGGGTCTGGGTTGGAACAGGAAGTTAGTCGCGGGAACGCAGAGGCCCATCAGATCAGTTTAGATATAGGTATATAAGATTGATCAAACAATTAAACACTAACACTTTCAATAAACATTACTATTTTTTTTCTTTTCCCCTTTCTTTTTTCAACAGTTGACACATTGCATATTGTCCTCACAATAGTTCTACAGAGCACAGTGTGTGGGCATGACCCACCTTCCTATTGATATTGCTAAGAAAAAAAAGAAAATTCTTCTCTTTGAACTAAGAGGAAGCAAATGCATACACAGTCCAACATTCTGCAGTTGCAGTGGGCCACCAGTGAAGCTTGCAATGTTGGAGGCTACTGATCTAAGCCTCCTACAGCTCATCTTATCAATCTAGCTCTGCGTTTCATGCATTGTAATTAAGTTTTTTTTTTTTTTTTTTTTTTTGATTAGTGATCAAGGGCAAGTCAAAGCAAGATCTGTATAACAAAACATTCTTTTTTTGGTATCTTCCAAGGTCAAATGCCCTCAGGATTAACTTTGGGACCATATACAGTACTTTGTAGAACTGTTGTTAGTGTCAGTCTTCGGGATGAGTCATGGCCATTGCTTGGCCAGTTTGCTTTCTGTGAAAGCCTGAGAGAGCGTTTTTCTCTGGGTGACTCTCCTTAGACGCACTGTAGTTCATTTATCCCTTTCCTCTGAGGTCCCATAATGTCCTTGACCAGAAAATTTGAGACACCTCTGAGTTATAAGATATTACAGCACAGGTTCTCCTATATCCTGAGTCCTTACTGACCTTGAAGGCCTAGGGCAAAAATATTGGCTATCCTCATAGCCCTTCTTTTTCTCCAATTTTTGGTCTGTTAACTTACATTCTCAACCCTCCAGCCGAAAAGCTTTGTGATACTATGACTCTATAAATAGGTACTTGAGCTTATCATCATTGGCTTTCTTTGACTTAGCTTGGACTTGATGTTTTCTGACCATCACTGATATTCTAATAATGTTCCATACAATGTGATATAAGCAGTTACACAATTTTTACACAGATATTTGGAAATACAAAATTGTAGCTTGTCAAGTCTATGGTATTTGGCCCAGTCTCTTATTTTCAACTAATACTGCTGAGAGAGAGAATAACACTAACTGAGTTTACACTGGGAGCAGCACACATCAAAAAGAAGAGTGACATGCATTCCAAGCACAGTTTTAGTGTTACATGGTGCTATGATCAGTATGATGAACCTTTTGAAGGTTCTTGAGACCAATATCTGATTCATCCTGTGTATATAAGTGCATGGTTATAGAAAGAGGTTAACTGGGATGGGCCCTTATCTGTAACTGCATTGATTCTCTGAGTATGAATCATCCAATGGGAGCTAAAAGACAGACATCTACTTTCTGAGATATTCATTCATGAAAGGCACACGTGTGTATGAAGGGCAACCACATGTCAGGGCCAGGAAGCTTGGCAGAAGAGGGATTAATATGATGTACATGAAGCAGGGGGGACTCAGTACAGCCTTAGGGGAAGAGCTCTGTGTTTATGCAAATAAGGTAGGGGTCATCATGCAGACTCTAGTAAAACTAGACCATGATTCTGAAGACAGAAAAGATGGCATAATGACTGTGGTGGCTCCAAGTGGTAAGGCTCTCTTATTCTGAGAGCTCCAGGATAACCTCTCTCATAATGGGAATCTCTAGGCCCATAATTGCCCGGCTAGTCATGTTCTTGCAGGGCCCTGTCTGGCCAATTGGGTAATGACTTGAACAGGGAGCATGGTTAGACAGAAAATGCAATGGAGATGAAGGATAACATGGAATATGAAATAAGGGATAAGCCACCATCTCCAGATAAACTTTATATTTCTTAGAAAAATATGCCTTCGAGGGGTAAATATAAGGGACAGCATCTAACATAATCCCATATTCAACTTAGAAGTAGGAGCAACTGAGACAGAATTCAATTGTTAGACACTGTCTTAGTTACTTTTCACTCATTGCTGAGACAAATTCCCGACACTCAAAATGAAGGAAGGAAAGGTTTATTTAGCTCACAGTTTGTGAAGGTTTCAGTCCATGTTCGGCTGGCCCAAGGCTGAGAGGAACAGAGCAGAGAGAATCCAGTTCATGGTGGCGGAGCAGCAACAAAATGGTGGGAGAGACAGCCAATCAATCAGGGCAGCAGAGCAGCCGCTCTTTATATTACATTCAGGCTCTCTGCCTTAGCCCCCGCCTTAGGCTACACCCATAATCCCAGAAGTACTTCGACCCATAATCCCATCAGTACTAAAACCCATAATCCCAGGGATCATGAATCAAGTCTCAACTCTAGAAGTCCCCGCCCAATGACTACATGAGGCTTTGGGGGGACAACTAGGCATAAACCATAACAGACCCCTGCCTGAAGTATTCACCCAGAAGCCATCTGGGCCAGGCCACCTTCCCCTTTAGCCTTGCCTAAGTCACCCCATCCCTCACTCCTTCCCCTGCCCTGCCAAAACTTCACAATCATGTAGGAGATAAGGAGGAGTCCGGACTGATAAAGGGCAATAAGAGCCATACCTTTTGCCCATGCTTAGCCATAAATTCCTTTACCAGAGACCTTGCATCTACAGGACACAGAGAGCACCACATTCCTGCCCAATCACCATAGCAACAAAGAAACTATTTAAGCCGGTAGGGAACAAAGAACTGGGCTTTTGTGTTTTCCCAACTTGGAGGGGAAGCACACTGGTTGCCTGCTAAATTAATAAAGGCTCTGTAACTCCTCTAATTTGGTCTCCTGTGGACAATATATCCAAGCCTGGCTATTCCTCTGTAACAAATTAGCACACCTCAGCAGCCTCCAAGACCGCAGGCTCATCTTCAGTTCTGTAGGTTAGGAGTCCAGTGAGGAGCTCACCAGGCTAAAATCAAGGCTTGTGCTCCCTTCAGGAGTCTGTACTGGAAATTCTGTTTCTTGGCCCTTTCCAGCTCCTAAAAGCTGCTCACATTTCCTTGGTTTGTGGCACCCCGGCCGTCTTCAGAACCACTGACATGGCATCATCCAGACACCACTTCCCTTGTTACCTCCTTTGCAGGCTTTCTCTTGCACTGGGGAAGTCTCTTAGGAAATACTGGGCCAGAACTTCCCAGTTTATCTGCTCCCTAATCCCTGGCCTGTGGATATTGTGAGATGATGCATTTGTTGCTTAAAGCCGCTGAGTTTGAGAGTAGTTATGCACTAATAGATTCCTCTTATAGGCACCATCATTAACCTATGTCCACCTCTCTTATTTATGAAACAGAGATAGCTCCTAATCGTCTGGCAAGAATTGTGTGATTGTGAAGACCATGTTGAGAAAGTATCCATTAGCATAGACTTCATGGATGAATGTTAATTTTTTCTTTGTCTCTCTTTCTTTCTCTCAGTCAGTCCCTAATAGTGACAGAAGCTAAAGATTCATTAAGCCTCACCCACCAGTCTCCAGAAATGTGTTTGTCATGCAGATGCAAGGACAGGGCAGGTGTCCAAGCCCAATGTCCACCGACATTGCCTCCCTGCTCCTCTTCTGCAATTACTCTGGTCATAGACCTGGAGGTGAAGGCCAGGGTTGGGCTCCACTTAAGACATTCGCCTTCCCAACAGTGTGTGGCTGTATCCCTGCCCCCACTCAGAGGTGGGGACAGGGTCATGGGTGTGTTTTAGCAGGTGAAAGAAGGGTGACGAAACATCTGCTCTGGAACTTTGTTATGTCAAAGGCCTGACCAATGACTCGTCAAACCAACCTTCTCCAAGGATTAAAAGGATTTTTTTTTTTTTTTGAAATTTGACAGTGTAAGATTTTAACACATTACCAGGAATGCAAATGTTTAGAATATTGAATGCCAGTATGAAAAAAATGGTTCCTTAATCCCCACCAAGTGGTTATAAATTGAGGAAAGAAATCTCAGAGAGGGAGTGAGAGTGTGGGTGTGGACTTGGCTGCATGGAAAAATGAAAGTGCCATCTTCAGTATTTTTTTAAAATGTGGTCCTGTCAATGAAGCAATTCACTTGTGGGAAATTTATAGCATGCAGCCAGAGACTGGGCCTGTGAGAGGACAGAGGTCTGGAATGGAGGAGCATGGGGCTTGGCAGGCTCCACAAGGATCCTTGAGAGCCAGCTGTGCCCCCCGAAGGGTGTGTGTGAATGGCATTTGAGTGGGGAGACCTTTGGGAGGAGCCTGGGTCATGGGAGCTCTGTGCTCAAGAATGGAGTAACCTGGAGCACAGGGATAATCCTGAGACTGGGAGAGAGAGGCAGGGCAATCTAAAGTTCAGGCCATACCTGGGCAGCTCAGCCACTTAGTGAGACCCTGTCTTTGAAGTCAGTCTTCCATGTTACACACACATGTGTGTACACACACACATACACACATATGCATGTATACACTGAGAATAGATGAATCCACTTGCAGATTAATGGATTAATGGGTAACCAAGGAAATTGTTTATTATTATTATTATTATTATTAGTAGTAGTAGTAGTAGTAGTACTATGTTTTAATGTATTTAATACAGGATATACAGGGTCTTACTACATAGATCATAGATCAGACCTGTAGTGCTCCTCTGTAGGGATCCATAAACGCAGGAATCCGCTGATCTTACTGTGAACAGTTCAACCCCGGGGAGATATGGTGGTAGGAATGAGAAAGATAGACAAGACAAAAAGTTGGGCTAGGTGGGCTAGGTGGTCGTCAGTCTGCCTGATGGGCAGGGCTAACTCAATGCATACACAAAAGATCCTTTATTTATACTTACACAAAGTTTGCATCCCATGACACAAGGCTACCCAGCAACCAGTAGCTGGCCTGAACCAGACAGGATGTTTTTCTCAACAAGTTGTTTTTCTCAGCACTGGGGTAGATTTCTGCTCCAGGCTCGGAAGACCAGTCCCACCTACACACACTTGATCAATTCCTGGCTCCCTGTGGCTCCCAACATATCCCCCTTTTTAATATTGTTTTGTCAAAGATGGGTGTTTCATTGCAGTTGGCGAAGCTATATTTGGAGAAGTCTTTAAAGGACGTTTTAATATTTGATGTCAGTCCAATGATTGTAGGTACTTGAATTTAATGACCAACCCTATGTAGTCCAATAGTCCACAATAGTAGTATGTTTTTAGCATAGCTGGTAATTGTCAACTGTAGTTCACTTGAGCCTTTTATAGCTTAGCATATTCCTATGACATTACTTTTATACCTCATGGCTATATTTTTCTGCTGGATGTTTAAGACCAAGTTAAAGCAAGACCTGTATAAATACAAATATAATTTTTGTTATCTGACAAGGTCTGGGATTACAGGTGTGCACCCCATGCCCAGTCTCAATTGCCATCTCAGTGCACCCAGGGGGAAGAGCCAGCATGGCAGGCTGGAGACCAAACCCTGGTCCCCTAGTGCTTGCCTAAGCAGGCACTTTAGTCCACTGAGCTATCTGGCCAGCCCAACCAAGGAAATTGTATTGTTATAAAAAGGAACTGTCACTGACATGCGTCCTGTGTCTCGCCAGGCAGTAAGGAACATCCCAATGGAATGGTCCAGCGCAAGGCCCGGCGGAAGGTTGAGCAGTTGCTGGTGCCAGGTGCTCGGACTTCACACTTCCAGAGCCAGGACCCAAACAAATCTTGGTTCTCTGTAGTCCAGGGTCTTCAGTTTCAGATGCTATGAGCAAGACCCTGTCTGGAATATTCCCTTAAATTTGGACCCAGAATGGTCATAGCGGAGGAGAGGGGACAGGAGGGCATCATCGTGGTGAGGATGTGCCATTTGAGACTTGTGACACACCTGCACTCTCATTTACTGGGTGTCACTGTGTCTCAGGCCCAGGCAGGCGAGGAGGCAGGTCAGCTGGACTCTGTATCCCCTGCCCAGAGATGTCCACGTTCTGATGACATAGGGGAAAGGCTAGGGGCTAAATACCTAGTTTGTGGTCTCTGAAGTTGAAGAACGAGTTGTAAGAAACAACGGAGGTTTAGGGTAGGACAATTGATGGTGGACTAGGGCTGGGGACTAGGAATAGCTCCTGAGAGACAGGGGTCCTGAATGGGCTGCCAACCAGCCCACCTCGCAAAGGAAGTTTTATAGAAGAAAATCATGAGACAGATACAATGTAGGTCAAAATTATGATCAACCACTAAGACTGAAAACATAATCACTTAGGTAATTTGATCTAACAGCAAGAGTACATGGGTAACATTGCTAAACTTCAGCTGATAATCTGTAGTGTTAGTCTTTTATTTATTTAGGTACAGGGTCTCACTATGTAGCTTGGACTCATAGTGATCCTCCTGTCTCAGCCCCCCTACCCTGAGCTGGGATTACAGGTGTGTGTCATCATACCTGGTTTTGGTGGGCACAATGTGCAAAGGGTTCTGGGACCAGCTTGGCATGAGGTACCAGGGATTGAACCTGGTCCTTGTGCTTGCAAGGTAAGCACTTGGATTGCTGAGCTATCTCCCCAGCCTCTATAGTGTTATTCTTGTCTTTAGTTTTGGTGTCTTTGTCTTAATCTTAGTGAGCAGGAGAGGGTGTCCCACAGCAGTGAGATAATGGGAAATCTCCAAGGGTGACACCAACGATCTCAAGCCTCCGTTCATCCCTTAGAGAAGTGTATGAAACCGGCCATTGTGGCTTTACTCTTCAGATGCTCCTCCAGCCACAGTCCTGGTACGTTCTCACCTGCGCTGACACCCTCAAGGGCCATGTCTGGTTGCCTACTATATTTCTTCTTAATTTGGCTGCCTACAACACTAACTGCTGGAATTGGTGACAATGTCACCTCCCTTGGCGAGGTGAACTAAGGTTGTGAATGGAATAAAAACTGCTAGTTAGCTGGACTTCAAATACAGTGGTCACCCTGGAGTGTCCACTTGAATGGTAAGAATCCTTACAAGGGAAAGGAAGGGAGGCGGAGCTAGAGAAAAGGTTCAGAAGCTAGGTTGGGTGAGGCAGGGAGACTTAGCTGGCCAATGCTGTCTCTGAAGACAGAGAAGGGGGCCGCAAGCCAAGGAGTGTGGAGGCCCTAAAGGCAGAGCGTGAACGCCCTCAGAGCCCTGGGTGGATGTGGCCCCCCACACCACTAAGCTTTAGCTCTGTGAAGCCCACACTGGTCTCAGAACCTGCAATGCTGTAAGATATTAATATCTGTGGTGGCTTTGGGAAACGCTTGGCAGGACTCGTGGGCTTCCAGCCCTTGTGGCAACCGTGCACTGTGGCAGGACTATGGGCAGCTACTGCAGGAGGGGAGCAGGGGAGCCTGGAGGAGCTCCAGGACCCGGCAGTGGAATTGGAAGGGGTGGGGAACAAGGACCCTCTAGGGTGGGACACTGGGCATGTGCCAGGGAGGAGCAGCTTGTGGGCCATAGCCAGTCCTATGGGCATGTTTTAGGACAGTGTATAGGAGGCCTGTGTACTAAGCTCAGATCCTGGGGTGGGCAGGACCCAAGACACAGCAAGGAGGAAGTCTTCGTGTCCAGGGCCAGGGTGTGGTGAGATGTGAGCCGGCTTTTATGGAGGTCCCAGAATAGAGCTCAAGACAGAGGAAGTGGGGCCAGAAGCAGGGGTGTTGAGGCCACAGATGCCTGGCTCCATTACTGCAACCTGAGCCTGGGGGTCCTGGGCAAGGTCCCTGGGTGCACGTCCCATTGTGCCCGCTCCCTGCATGTGTGCTTGTGCCTGTGCACACGTATGTAGTGGGTGTGGCACAGCAAGGACTCCAAGGCAATGCCTTGGGCTGGGTGGGCTGTCACCAGCAGGGGCTCCCCTCCCTCTTCCTCCTGAGTGGTTGTGGAGAAGGGTTCCCTTTAGTGTTGGCCACAGTGGGCAGGAGGGGAGTAGGGGAGGATCCAATAGGAGGCTACTGAGGGCTGCAGTAGGGCCTCAGTGTCCTCAGCAGGAGGGGACACAGGATGGTTGGAGGGCTGTAGCCACCTTTCTGCCCCACAGCTTAGCCTGCTCTGCCTCTTGGCCCCATAAGTGCCCGTGACCATCAACCTCATGGAGGAGGCAGAGCTAGGACTTGAGTCCCCCATCCTGTCACATCTGCTTCTTTTTTGTAAAACCTGTTGCTCTGTGAGGAGCCTACTGGGCGTCCAGCCGTGGCATGCCGGTCGTCTTGTAAGACTTCAGCCAGACCTTGCGCTCTGCTCAGCTGCGCTCGGTCCCTGCTGGCCACACTTAGAAAAGTTGAGAGCCTTCTGTGATGGGCAAACTCACCCTTCTTGCTCTGCTGCTGCCCACCTCTTGCAGGCACCAGCCTCCTGCTGTTCACTGGACAAATCAGTGGCTGTGCAGTCATCCTGAGATGCCCACTGGAATGACCCCAGGAGAGATGGTGCTGGCTGTGGGCCTCGGAGTCCCAAGTTAGCAGGAAGCCTGGGCTGGGGTAAATATGGCGGCAGCATCTGAGGTCTGGAGCTTGGTGCCCTTGTCCAAGAAGCCGTGATGGCCTGGGACAGACACTGTTGAAGGTCACAGAGATGAAGTCTGACCACATCTGTGGCTTGGGCTCCCCAGTGGCCGCAGGGACACTGATGAGAGCCTGCTGAGAGGAGCACGCAGTCTCCTGCTCTGGCATGGGATGCTGCCTTATCCCCGAGCTTAGCAGTATAGTGACGGCCAGCACTCTGTGATCTGCAAGGCCTGGGCCGGCCCAGCAGTTCAGGGCAGGGTCTGCCCTGCACACAGCTGAGCACAAGTTGCCAGGGCTGCCCAGGGAGCTCCCCCCACTCTGCATGCATCTCTGAGCCCTATGTGGTCTCTCAAGTGGCCTCATGGTACTGATGGGTGCACGGTTACCACAGGCACCACGGGTAGGGTGAGGCCTGTGCCTCAGCAGGATCCCGAGTCCTCACAAAGTGGGGGCCACAGAGGATGTGGGGCTGGAAGTGCCCCTAGAGCACATTTAGTCCCACAGCTTTCTTAGAGGTGAGGAAACTGAGGCCCAAGTAGGCCATGCCTGCCTCAGGAACACAGAAAAGGTGGGAGATGGAGGTGACTCCCCAGAGGATGTGGCCCTCATATCAGGTGGCACAGTCTCAAGCACCACTTGCTGTGAAGATGGGCCTTGGTTGCCTGGAATGGTAGTGTACACCTATAATCTCAGTACTTGGGAGGCTGAGGCAGGAGGATCACCACAAGTTAAAGGCCATCCTGTGCTGCATAGTGAGATCCTATCTCAAAAAGGGGGGGTGGTGGTGGCAGGATGGGTCAGTGGTCTAAAGTGCCTGCTTAGGAAAGCTTAGGTGGCTGCAGGGATGGCGGTTCGATCCCCGGCACCACATGCTGCACCAGCCCTGCCCTGAGGGCAGGCTAAGCTGGCCATAAAAATAAATAAATAAACAAACAAAAGTTCTGAAACAAGAAAAAATAAAATAAAATAAAAATAATTAAAAGAAAGGAAGGAAGGAAGGAAGAAAGAAAGAAAGATTGGGTCTTGGGAGTGGCAGCAGGGCAGGTACTACAACATTTAATCTCAAATGGCGTTGGAAGGTTAAGAGTCCCCAGGAAAGCACTGTGGATTTTGATTTTAAATACTAAGAGAGTCAGGGAGATAGGTCAGGATCATGAGTGCCTGCCTGGCAAGTGCAAGGTCCTGAGTTCGATCCCTGGTTCCACTAAAAAATAATAATAATAATAATAATAATAAATTAAATTAAATACTAAGAGAGAAGAACCAAACACTTGTAGGGTGTTTGCAGGGTGAGCCCAGCGCCATGTTCATTTTTTTTTTTTTTTTCTTGTTTCAGAACCTTTGTTTGTTTATTCACTCATTTTTATGGCCGGCTCAGCCTGCCCAGAGGGCAGGGCTGGCGCAGCATGTGGTGCCAGGGATCGAACTGCGGTCCCTGAAGCCACCTAAGCTTTCCCAAGAAGGTGCTTTAGACCACTGAGCCATCCCCCCAGGCCCCCAGCGCCGTGTTCAGAGTCCACCAATTATAGAAAAATGGGGGGCAGGGATAGTGGGGAAGTGAGGGTATCTATGCTGAGACAAGACAGACACTGATCACCCTGTCATCTGGCCAGGATGTGGTGCAGTTAGTGTCTTGGGAGCATATCTGAAAGCCCCATTTTCAGGCCTTCTTAGGCTGCTGAGCTGTCACCTGGTAGCGAGGAGGGACAAGAGGAGACAGTGGCTGCTTCGAACATCTCTGTGACCCTCACAATGGCGGAAGCCACAGGGACTCAATGGCCACCCTGGCAGACCAGGCCACAGCTGCCCCTGGTCCTCAGCTGTGAGCCCCTCAGGGATGCAATCTGTACAGCTGGCCAAGAAGAGGACCAGGTCATCCCTGACCCTGCTGGAATAGAGTGGCCTCTACCAGCTCAGTTTTCTGAGGATCTGGCCCCCCAAGGCTGTTCCACGTTTTGGTGAGACCTCGCTGAAGTGGTGGATGCCAGCTGGCCCAGTATGAAGAACCGGCCAATACAACTTTAGGATAGGCAGCATCTGGGTTAGGGTCCCGTGTCTGCAGTGAAAGTGCCTGCTCCGAGTTGGGCAAGCACTGTTTCAGGGCACTCCTTGGAGGAGCTGGCCCCACAGGAGGGAAGGCTGGGTGGCTCACTGGGGCTTGGAGAAGCTCCAGAACATACCAGGCGTTCAGATGCTGACTTGTGCCCCCCACATGCAGGACAGGATCTGACACGTGCAAGTGCCAAGGAAACACTTGTGGATCACCGAATATGATGATCCCTGGACAGACACATGGCTCTTTCCCTAGCCAGACAGGATCCATGTCCCTCAGCATTGGTCCACAAGGCACAATAACACTGCGATCATCCTCTCCTGGGGTGGAATAGGGTGCCGTGGCCAATTTTCCTCCTGCTGGACACAGAGGACTGGGGAGCATGACAGTTTACTTGCATTTTCCTCTGACTTTGAGTGTCTTGTGTTTTCTGTGACACGGCCCATTGTAATTTAGAGAAAGCAGGCCTGGCTCTTAGTTTTTGCATTCAGAACTAAGGAACAAAAGTCTCTCAATACACACTGACACCCCACCGGCATCTGCACAATCCAGGCAGCCCTGATCCCCACTGTCACTATCACTGGCAGCGCAGATGTGGTGGGAGAAAGTAACCGGGTCTCGTGAAGGTGCCAAGCATTGTAGAATCCATGAGGAGGATGGAAAAAGGGATTAATTTTCTGAGCAGCAGAGTGCTTCTCACAGAGGAAAAGAATTACCTGAGAGAAATACACTGTTTTTGTGAGAGCCCAATTCCTATTGCAGGGGAGCAGACATGTTGTGGCCGACACAATGCGCTCAATGTGAGCCTTCATTTCTGGAGCCCATTCAGTGGACCATGCCTGCTACTGCCCGAGCAGCAGCTCCACAAGGTGGCCTGGAGGACTTGGGTGCTGTCTGCATTGTGCAGCTGAGACCTGAGGCTCAGAGAGGCTGGGTCTGTCCTGTGCAGCCAGTGAGCAGGGGCAGGCAGGAACACACCCTAACTGTTCTAGCTAACTGATTGCATGGTCAACCTGCCTGGGGGAGGCGGTGGCCAGTGGCTGGTCAAACATCCTTTCTGGGCATCTGTGAGGAGGTTGGGCCTGCATTTCAGCTGGGCTGACAAAGATGGCCTGCCCTTGCCAGCAGGTGGGCAGTGCGGTCCAGACTATTGAAGGCCCAGACAGAAGCGATGGGTGAGGCAACAGCAAGTGCCCTCTCTTGCTGCCTGGGCTGTGGCATCTGTCTTCTCCACTCTTGGATGCTGAAGCTCCAGGTTCATGGGTCCTCAGGCTCTGAGACTTACACAGAGGCTCTCTACCTCCCCAGAGGCTCTGCCAACATCTCCTGCTACATGTGCTCTGGAATCTGCTTCCCTGGAAAAGCCTGGCAGATGCAAAGTTTGGATGCCAGGGCTCCAGTTCCTTCTGTCACCGACCACATGGCTTCTCAGGGATGACACTGCCACCACTCCAGCCTGGGTCTGGAAACTTAAGTAAATTACAGAAGAGTTGTTTTTAATGGGAGGAGGATGAAGGAAAGCCTTTGGACCCCTGGCAGGGAGCAGGTGGCCTTGGGGCGGAGACAGACTGGAGGGTCGTCCAGGCCTACGAGACCTGAGATGAGAAGCATGAAGTGCTGTAGATAAATGCTAATGGCACCAAGCAGGCTTAGGAACATTCAAGCCGACTTCCACTCCTGAGACGAGCTGCAGTGGGCATCCTCTTCATCCTCACAACCATCGTGAGAAGTGGCTGTCATTCGAGACATGCAGGTGCGGCTGAGACTTCACGAGGCGACATGCCTTGCTCAGGACCCCACATTTAACAAAGAGCAGACCCCAGACGCCACCCTGGGGCCCAGGAAAGCTGGCACATGGCAGGAATCACAGGAAGGATGTGTGGGGTTCGACGGTGCGAAGGAGACAGGAGGACTGCTGTCTGCTTACAGCGGAGGACAGCAGGGCGTCTGAGACCCATCCTATTCCCTTTCCCCTGCTCAATACCACTTCTTCCCCCCCCCACCCCCGCTGGAACCAGGGGTCAAACTAAGGGCTTTGCACTTTCCAGGAAGGCACTTATGCCCCTGAGCTATCTCCCTGGCCCCTTTAACACCACTTCTAACCAGAGACGGGTGGGACTGCAGAAATCATCAGGAAGCGAGGCTCCCACACTGATGCTCAGGGTCCTTCTAGCACAGGGCCCTGCAGGCAAACGGAAGTTCCAGAAGGCCCAGGATGGACTCACAGACTGCTTGGAGCCTGGACCATCTTTCTCCAGAGGGAGGCTTCAGAAGTGGCTCAGAAGGATGACTGTAAGGGGATCTCAGTAGGACTGGAGAGCTGGCTTTTGCAATGTGGATGGCTGAGGGTAATGTGGAGATTCTGACATGTACACAGTGCAAATGGGCACCTTATTGGTGTAAGGACGCTGTGACTTGTGCACAGCAACACATCACCTAAGAACACGTTCATTAGAATGCATGCCCACAGTTAAGTGATGTATGACTGCACATACACACACAGGCACACATACACACACGTGCACAAGCATATACATTTGTCATGATTCAGATCTGAAGTTCCCCCCAAAGTCTCCGGTATTTGGAAAGTAATTGGACCAGTGGTTGCAGTAGCTGACTTGCGATTGGACAGCAGGGCTGTTGGGGGTGCGTCACTGGGGGCGTGGCTTGAAGGCAGTTCTCTTCCTCGCAGCTGCTCCTTTTGCTCGCTGCCTCCTGATTGCCGCCAGGGGGCAGGTCTCGCTGTTTGTGCCTTGAAACTGCCACCCATGGGCTGCGAGTTGTGAAACTGTGAGCCAGAGGAAGCCACTTCTCCCATACACTATCTGGTATTTGTCCCAGCAATGACCAAGTGACAAACTGAACATACATTGATATTTATTTCTGCTGTGTGAACCAGGGGAAAACAGGGTGGAGCAACTGGATAGAAAAGCCAGGAGGGAGAAATTCTGAGTGCAGTTTGCCTCTTATTCTTGGTGTGGACTAGGAAGACAAAATCTCCTCTTCAGGTACAATTCTCTTTAAATTGTTTTTTAATCTTAAAAGGACAGTATTGTCCAGTCAACTCCACTAACTTTTGGTTACTGTATGCCAAGTACTGTGTCCGGCCTGACTGGGAAATTCACGAATAAATGTGGGTGATTAAGACTGGGTGTGGTGGCATGCACCTGTAATTCCAGCACTTGGGAGGCTGAAAACAGGAGAATTACTCAGAGTCCAATCTGTATAGTGAGACCCTATACTAAATACATTATAAATAAATAAATAAATAAATAAATAAATAAATAAATAAATGGAGACCCGGTCCTGTAGGTCCTAGGGCAGGCAATAGAAGTGACAGCCCTAGGGACCTGGCAGGATGGCTCAGTGGTCTAAAGCACCTGCTTAGGAAGGCTTAGGCAGCTGCAGGGACCACGGTTCAATCCCCGGCACCACATGCTGCACCAGCCCTGCCCTCAGGGCCGGCTGAGCTGGCCATAAGAATAAATAAACAAACAAACAAAAGTTCTGAAACAAGAAAAAAGTAAAGTAAAAAAATTCTTTAAAAAAGAAAAAAAAAAAAGAAGTGACAGCCCTAGGGATAAATTCAATCCTTGGCTTGTTCCTTAAAGAATCATTCATGGGGCTGGGGAGATAACTCAGTGGTGTAAGCACCTGCTGGGCAAGCCCAAGAACCTGGGTTTGATCCTTAGTACTGTATGCTGTGCTATGGTGCAGCACTGAGCCAGCCACAGGGACTGGACTTGGTGGCACAAACCTGTAATCTCAGTGCTGGGGAAGCTGAGACAGGAGGATCACTACTAGTCTGAGCTTCATAGCGAGACCCTGAACCAGATAGATAAACAAACAAACAAACAATTTAAAAAAGAAAAACATCATTTGCTGGCTCACCCTAAGTGTGCGCCCTTGCACCTGCTGGCTATGAACAAGAGGTGAAGTGACCCAGGCAGCCACTTTGCACTCATGAAAGCAGTGCTTTTGAGAAGCAGGAGATGGACACCACTGAGAGATGGCACAGCCCCCGAGTGGCCAGGGCTCCGAGTGGTGGTTGTTGTTGCTGCTGGGAATCAGACACAGGGCCTTGTGTTTGCCAGGCAGGTGCTGTGCCACTGAGCTGTCTTCCCCGCCTGGGCCTCTGAGTGCTGCCTGTGCAAGCAGAGCCTGGAGCTGCTGCGCCTGAAGCCTCTCCCCATCTCCCCCTTCCAGCTCTGTGAATGATCACGTTCCTTGTGCTGGAAGCTCTTTGGGTAGAGCGTCTTGCGTTTCACAAACAGAACTAAACAGATTTAGTATACTTGGGCACCTCAGTTACTTTGCAGGCTGAAGGGTGCCAGCTGAGGCCCAGCCTAAGAAATGGCAGCCTGGAGGCCTAGTGAGGAATTACCCCTCAAAGGTATTCTTATTGAAGTGCTTGATTTGTGTGGCTTTGTTCGTTTGAGGCAGGGTCTTGCTACATAGTGCAGGCTGTCGTTGAATGCACTGTGTAGCCCTCATTCTCACAGCAGTCCTCCTGCCTCAGCCTCCTGAGGGCTGGGATTACAGGGTGCACCACCCGTCCAAATACTCACCAGGCCTGACCCTGCTTAGCTCCTGACATCAGATGTCATTGGGTACATTCAAGATGGTGGGGCCATGGACCAGGCATGCACCCCATGCCTCGCTCTGTGTGGGGCTCTGAGAGCCATCTGAGACCGGCTCAAAGACAAAGGCTGTGTCACATTTGCGTTGCTTTAATAAGTTGCTATAAGCCGTCCTTCCTTTCTGTGGACTAAGTTAACAGACATCTCAGAAGTAGAACAGCCCAGTTTCTAGGCATGTGAGGTGGCAGCTGCCACTGGGCTGTGCAAAGTGGACCAAAAAAGGCCTGCAGGGGACGGTTGGGCTGTCAGACTTGTCTCACCACTGTCATGCCAGCACACTTAGCTTCATGCCCAACTCTTGTGGATTGCCTCTTGTGGCATTTTACGTGGTTGGCCTCCTGTCACTGTACTGTCGTCGCTGCCAGAGGGCATGTGCTTCCTGTGTGGAGGGGGACATGTGTCCACACAGGTGTGGCCAACGGTGCAGCTGCTGGCCACAACACAGCTCTGAAGTCCTCCCTTTGCAAGTCCACAATAGATGGAATATGGCTGTGGCCCTCGAGCTGCATTCGGGATTCCACCAGCTGAGGGAGCCTGTACTACAGGGGTGCATGGGCCTGGGACCTGCCCAAAAGGATGGCAGAGGAGGATGGAGCAGGGGCAGCACCGAGCCTTGATTGTAGTGGAGCCAGGGGAGGCTGCCTGCACCCTACTGTGAAGACTCCGCACTTAATTGGCCGGGAAAGCCTTGGGTAAAGGCCAGCCTACTGGGGACAGCAGGGACTTCTCAGAGGCTGGAATTTTGCTGACCTAAGACATCTGAACGTTGCGTACCACGGAATTGCTCATCCCTCTTTTTCCCTCCTTGCCATCTTCCTGATTTAGAAATGTCAGTTGCTGAACTACTCCTGTACAGCGGCTCTCTCATTAAGTAAATGCACCCATGGGCCTCCTTCCAAGGCCTGGACTTGTGCTCCCTGAATCCTGGGGACACCAAGGATGCCCCACACCAGCAGCACAGAGGCTGACAACCTAATTAGAAATGGAGCCAAGGGCAGGAGCCGATCCACAGCAAGGAAGAACGCAGGTGGCACAGGAGCGCCTGGAGAACCCACCGGCACCAGCCACCCTTGGGGTGTCAGCTGCAGTTGCGCTTCCTTGCCAGGGATGGAGAGCTATTGTATTTTGGGAATGGAAATGCCACTGCTGAGAGTGCCACTGCTGAGAGTGATGTCCTTTGTGTCTGCAGACTGTGGACCAGAGGTATGTGAGAATCATCACAAAAGTGAGGCACTTTTAGTTTGTTTGGTTCTTTCTTTCTTTCTTTCTTTACCAGGGATTGAACTCAGGCCCTTGTGCTTGCCAAGAAAGCACTTATTCTACTGAGCTATCTTCCAGCCCAAATGAATTGCTTTTGGATCAGGCGTGGAATCTCTGAGTTGCAGGGGGGCAGCTGCTGCAGCAGTAAGCTCCCCTGGCAAGAACTGAAAGGACAAAAAGGAAATGGGTTAAAGCAGTGAAAACTAAAGCCAGGGTGGGGGGCCAGCCAGGTAGCTCAGCAGACTAAAGCGCCTGCTTAGGCAGAAGCAGGGCCTGGGGGTTCGATCCCCCCATGCTGTGCCAGCTCCACCCCTAGGGCATGCTGAGACAGGGTCTGAGACTGAGTGTGGTGGTACCTGCCTGTAATCCCAGCACTTGGGAGGCTGAAAACAGGAGGCTTGCTACGAGTCTGATCTGTGTAGTGAGACTCTGTACTATATACATAAATAAACAAACAAACACATAAGGCAAGGGCGAGGCTGCCAGCCGCTGCCAAATGTGGGGAGTAGAGAAGCCACCCAGTACCAGCTGGGCTCGGAGAGATCGTATCACAGCTGTCCTGCTGCTGGGAAGGTAGATGGCGTGGGGCCACAGAAAATGGGAAGTTTCTCCTAAAACTAAAGAGGCCACAACCACAGAACCCAGAAATGAAAACTGACATTGACACAAGACCTGTACACATGCTTCATTCATACTAGAAATTAGAAGTAACTCAAATTCCTGTCAGCAGGTGAATGATGGTTAAACTGTGGTGTGTCTCTACCATGGAATATTATTTACCAAATAAAAGGAGGGAACAGCTAATAAAATAACATTACTAATCTCTAGGTGAGTGGGAAAAATTAAGCCCAAGAGATTACCTACTACATGATTCCATTTTTTATGGCTATCTTTATTTTATTTTTATTTTTATGTATTTGGCACAAGATCTCCCTGTGCAGCTCAGACTTGTAGTGATCTTCCTGTTTTCAGCCTCTCTAGCTCTGGGATTACAGATGCGCACCACCGCTCCGGGTTTCAGTGGCTGGCTATCTTGCCAGCCCTAAATCCTACTTTTAAAACTTGTGTCATATGCGTTTTGTGTGTCACTAAAGTCTCTCTGTAAAGCATACCTGATCCCTGATGTCTCCTTAAGTAGCTTTGACCTAATTCCCTCATGCATTCCATGGTTGGTTTTTAAAATTTTTTTTTTTATTTTTGAGAAGGCTTTTCCCAGTTTTACACCGTTACAGATAATGCCGTTTTTACATACATCTTTGCACTTACTCATTTCCTTAGGATGGAATCCCAGAAGTGAAATTATGGGATCAAAACATCTGAACACTCACAGGCTTTGCTCTATGCGAATGCTCTACCCCGGAGCTATGCCCCCAGGTTTATGGTTCTAACGCGGCTTTCCCAGGCTGCTGCCTGGCCCTCACTTCCTTCCCGGGAGCGCCCCCTGGTGGCCCTTAGGCAGGTGGTGTCCCGGGATTTCAAAAAACCAGGTGGCAGCTCAGCTCATCAAACCAGACCCAGGAGCGTCCTGTCTTCTGCCAGCTAGAGAGAGTCCTGGTGGCCTCGGCGGCCATAGGCGTCAGTCTCCGAAGCGTGGGGAGGAAGCACGGGTAGCATTTCAAGTGCGGCAGGGCTGGTGAAAGGCATCATGGCGGACCGTTCTGGAAGGGCAACAGCAAGAGCGTTCCTGGGTGCAGGGAGCAGGAAGATGCGCTCCACTTGGATTTGTGCAGCCCCGACCATCCAGAGCCGCGGTCTGTTGTAGCCGCAATCTGTGCACTGCGGAGAGTGTTATGTGTGCACCGTGCGCTGGCTGGGGGGCGACTGGCTGTGGGCAATGTTTCCCATACGCGGTCGCAACAGCCCTGACAGACGGCTGATGAGGCCACGCTGGTGAGCGTTGTACTAGTGACATCAGCTCAGGCTGTAACACAACCCCCACGGGGTGGGAGCCTTAGGTGGTAGAAATTTATCTCCTCATAGACATGGAGGCTGAAAACACACAGTCAGGGACCAGTAGGGTTTGGTTTCTGGTGAGGGTCCCGTCTTGGCTTAGGACAGCTGCCTTCTCAGCAGGTCCTCCTACGGCCTTCCCTAGTGCCCTGTGCCTGTGCATGGAGAGAGGGAGGGTGAGGAAGGAGGGAGGAATGGAGGGAGGGAGGGAGAGGGAGGGGAAAGGAGGGAGAAGGAAGGGACTAGAGGGGGAGGGGGAAGGGGAGGGAAAGAGACAGACAGAGACAGAGACAGAGACAGAGACAGAGACAGAGAGACAGAGGGGGCATTCTGGTATTTCTCTTCCTCTGCTTGTAAAGACACTAATCCTACTGGTGTGGATTCTACCTTATGCCATCAACCTCGGTTGCCTCCACAGAACTGCTGTCACCAAGGACAGCCATGTTGAAGAATCAAGCTTCAGTGTGTTCCTACCAGGGGAAACACACACACACACACACACACAACACACACACACACACACACACACACACACACACACACACCTTGGGTGTAAGAAAAGAAGGATTCAGTAGGGGTCATTAGTGCAGATGGGTCCAGGGCGAAGTCTAGAGTCACCCCTCCCATTCTATGCCTTCATTTACCAAACACAGGCCAGGTGTGCCTGCTCCTGCTAGTGGGAAAGCCCAAGGCATCATCTCTGTTCTCAAGGCCCCAGTGGGCTGTTCACAGTGCAGCATGGCTGTGGACTTGTGGGGTGTCGGAGGGGGCTGCCAGGCCTGGTGGGAGAAGCTGCACAGTCCAGGGAAAGTTTTCTGGAGCACAGGAATCAGTGTTGAAGCTTGTCGGACACTGGCAGAGGGCAAGCAGAACGGGGTGCCCACAGCTCGGTGTAAAGTGGAATGGGCACAGGTGCTCCGTGTGCACCCAGTGTCCAAGAGGAGGACCGCCAGCCAGGCCGCACAGCCCCTCAGGTCCTGAATGAAATGGGTTTACTCTATTCTAAACACAGTGGGGATCCATTGAGGAGTTTTATTTGGGAAGAGGTAAAAATTAAACTAGGACTGGACTGCACCAAGTCGGAAAGGGCTGAAAATGAGTTTGAGGCAGGGAGGACCCTGAGCAGGCCAGTGTGGAGTTCCAAAGACAGACGATATGCTCCCAGGGTAGAGGGTTGGGTGTTGGATTGGCAGACATAGGCGACCGGCTCTGGCTGGCACTGTAACAGCTTTCATCACACTGCAAGCTGTAGCAGGGTGGGTGCTGCACCTGGCTACACCAGAGCCCAGCCAACCCGAGGCAGCAGGGACCAGGATGTCCATGGAGGCTGGCTTGGAGCCCCGCTCCAACCCAGAACAGAGCCTGTCTGTAGGCCACAGCACTCCAAAGCCTGAAGCTTGGCAGTGCTGGGAACCCAGACGGTGCTGGGGTGGTGCTTTCCCCTGTACCTGCCTCCCAGGTCCCTGGAAGAAAGCCTAGATGGGCAAGCTTGACCTAAGTCCTTCAGAGGGTCTGTCCATGTGGCAGGGAGCTCTTCACCTGCAGGCAGGCGCAGGCACATGGAGCAGTCAGGGCGAGAGAAGGGGCTCAATGTAAGGGGACTATGCTGATATGGGTCCAAGGCACTCGGGCACCAGGACTTGTGGGGAATGTGGAGTTGGCTTCTCTGCCCTCCCCGGTGATGTGCATGGGCCAGGGCAGAGTACCCAAGCCAAGGACTGTACCCAGAACTGGGCAACAATAACTCCAGCTCCTTACCACGGCTAGGGAAGATATGCTTTCACCCACTGTCTCAGTTACTTTTCTCTTGTTGCTGAGGCAAAATACCTGATACCTAAAATTAAGGAAGGAAAGGCTTGCTTAGTTCAGTTTGTAGAGGTTTCAGTCCATATTCGGCTGGCTCTCAGGCAGGGTGGCACAGGGCAGAGAGCAGCTGTTCATGGTGGGAGAAAATAGCAAAACAGCAAGAGCCAACAGGGGACAGCAGCGGCAGCTGGCAGGCCTCTCTCCCTCCCTTATGATGTACTCAGGCCACCTGCCACAGGGGGGTGCAGCACTCACACCCTAGTCCCAGCATTGGATCATGAATTAATCACAAACTCTAGAAGCCACCCCATCCCTTTATGAGGCTTGGGGACATCTAGACACAAGCCCTAACACCCACTACAACTCTCCTGCCCTTGAATTTTCCTGGCAAGTTTTTCCAGGCACTTCTTCTCTAGGTCTCTGTTTGAACCCTACCCAGGGCATTTCTTCCACTTTTGGGTGGCTCCACAAGGTTGCTGCTTTCATAGGGTGGTAGGCTATGAGGCGCCGAGGGAACGTGAATTAAACTGCCCAGAGTTTGGCAGTGAACTTCCTCCAGCTCCATCTTGGCCCAGGAACGTGGTTCTGAGCCCTAAGGGGGTAGAAAAAAAGATGAAAGGATGCAAGACTGGCTCTGGTCAGTTCTGGGGCCCCCATTCCTGGGGCCCAGGAATGTGGATTTTACCAAGGATGCAAGGCTCAGCAGAAGTTGAAGAGACCAACCCCATGCTCGAAAAGGTGAACCAGGCAACAGCCAGGTGTGGAACAGACCTGAGTAAGAAAGTATGTATGGTAGAAGATTCCAGAAGACCTTGTGATGGTTTGCATGGAGATCCGAGAGGGGATGAGCTTGCTGGAGGAGGGGATGGAGTGAACAGAGGAAAATGTTTATTTAAAAAAGTAATCTTTAATCTCATCAAACAATCTGTTCACATTTTTTTCCTACTCAGAGTTGAATAGGGCCTGGCCTGATTTCTGTCCTTTACCCCTTCACCCCCTCCTCACCCCGCTGAGTCAAATACTCTCAGGATAAAAGCAGCTTCCATTCTCCCTTCTTTCCAAACCTCCCTTCTCTTTATTTTTGTTCCGAAGAGATTTGATTTTCAGGCTGGGGAGATGGCTCAGTAGAATAAGTGCCTGCCTGGCAAGTGCAGGGTCCTGAGTTCAATCCCCAGTATTGCAAAAATAAATAGAGTGGGAAAAGATTTAATTGTCTTATCACCATCTAAGTGCTTCTGAGAAAATTTTTTAAAATATGTTTTGTTTAGGTCTTTCATTTGTTCAAGAGAATAGATTGAGACAGAGCTGGACTCCACCGTGGCATAATCTTTCCAGTGTTAAACTAAATTTGGTCTCAGGATGCCTCCGTACCTCAGTCCTTCTGTAATGAACTGCAACCTAGCTTAGTATTTACATCACCTGGAGGCCCAGCTCAGAGCATACTTGTGTAATAAGAAGTAGACTCAGCCAATCACAGTGCAATGGCAAGCTGAAAGACTGAAATGGTACCCTTTGGGGGCAGATTTATTGCATCGATGGGCACAGATGGGGATCATTTCCAGAATGTCAGGCCTGGATCTCTGGTAGTCTAAGGCTTATGGGGGATAAGCAAGCAGGAAGTGCAGAGGCAGAATGGCTCATTAGCTGGGGACTGGATTATACAGTGTGCATTGCAGTGACCAGCTGTTGGTAACAGGCAGGAGCAACAGGAACTGGAACAGGAACTGTTAAGTGGATAACTAGGAAACTGAAGTCAACAGGCTGTAGGGGCTTTCTGTGTCACACCAGCAGCCAAGCACCTTTGTGTCAGACAGTCAACTGCTTGCATCTTGTTCAAAGCCGCCAAAGGCAGAGATGCGAGCAGTCAGGCTGCCTCTATCTCACTTCTATTTTTTCTTTTCTTTCTTTCTTTTTTTTTTTTTTTTTTAAGAATTTTTAAATTTTAATTTTAATTTTTTTTCTTGTTTCAGAACTTTTGTTTGTTTATTTATTTATTTCTATGGCCAGCTCAGCCTGCCCTGAGGGCAGGGCTGGTGCAGCATGTGGTGCCGGGGATTGAGCCGCGATCCCTGCAGCCACCTAAGCTTTCCTAAGCAAGCGCTTTAGACCACTGAGCCATCGTGCCGGGCCCTTACTTCTATTTTCTGTGCCTTCTTTTCCTGCTGGGCCTACAAAATGCTGTGTGACCACCCAGCAGGCCCACGCTTCTCTGAACTCCAGCTGGCTCTATGTGCTGCTAGATTCAAAAATCATTCTTCATTGAATTACTTTCTGCTCAATTTGACGTGTGTAAGGTTTTTCTCTTTTTAATACCACATCTCCTGGACCGTGTTTCCCTCTACCTAGCCAGCATTTGTAGGTGAAGCCTGGTGCTTCAGTGGAAAGCTGCGATCTGTGTCTGTGGGTACGCGACTGTGAGTCCGGGGGCTGTTTCATAGCTCCAGCGCATGCGTGGGCTGCGCTCTGTGGACGGACCGCCCACATCAGTGTTCCCCATCCATGAACACATCTGCTCCACAGAAGTTTCTGAAAACTGGCTGCAACACCACTTCAGTTTCACACTGGTGACTTTAATCCATGTCAATTTTTGTAACTACATCATGGCTGGATTATTATTATTTTTTTTAGTACAGGGTCTACAAGGTCTCACTGTGAAGATCGGACTCATAGTGATCTTCCTGTCTCAGCCTCCCAAGTGCTGGCATTGCAGGTATGCTCCACCACGTCCAGTCTCAATAGCCATCTTAGAGTGCCCAGGGAGCCTGGGGAACCCTGGCTACTACGTCTGCCTAAACAGGGGCTTTAATCCACCAAGCTGTCTGGCCGGCTGGGTTGGATGTTTTTGAAAATTATCTCTGGAAACAAATCCTTCTTTTTTCTTATTCCCTTAATTTGTTAAAGTGCATTTCCAGTAGCCTCCTGAGAAAGTGTGGACGCAGAGCACGTGTGCCAAAGCTCTTGATTATCTCAAAGGCTTTGATTTTGCTCTCCTTTTTGAGTTGCAGACATAGGGCTCTGGGATGGGCAGTCTTCCCCCCAGCTTTGAAGCCTTGCCCCCTCACCTTTTGAAATGTTACTGTTGAGAATTTTGACATTATTAATTTTCAGTATATACATATTTTTTGGCACTAAGGATTGAACTCAGGGCCTGGTGCTTGCCAGGTTTTTTTTTTTTTTTTTTAATGTGATACATTTTTCTCACTGCAGTTACATCAAACCTTAGAGCAGTGCCAGGAATTCATTAGATGCTGAATAAATCCTAGCTGCCATTATGGGCTTTGCCTTTGATGCTCAGTGTTCAACGCTGTGTGCTTGTGTGAGTGTTTATCTGCTGCTCCGGGTGGAGTCAGAAGCCTTCGCTTGAGCACACAGGTGCCTGGCCCTGGGCAAATGTCTTCCTTGGCTGCTGGCACCAGAGAGGGTACCGTACTGGCTACGTATGGTACAATGGCACCCCTGGAGGTTAGCTGAGGCCCATTGGCTCTCATTTTGTCTTTTTCCACTGGAGTCAGACTCAGCCCTGGCCAGACTTCCTCTCTCCTTTTCTTCCCCTCTCCGTCTTGTGTCTTTTCAGTCTACTTGCCTCAACTCTAGGTTGAGGAAATTTTCACTCTGGTGGTGCTTTTTTTTTTTTTTTTTTCCTTAATCTATGTGCCTTTGCTGTTCTCTTTTCTTACCATCCTATTCTTGTTTGTGTGCTCTCCATTTTCTTTCTAGTCTTTGAGGGCTGCTTTTTTCTCCTTGTTTCACTTTTCTCTTCCTGTGCAGTAATGGAGGCAGGGGTGTCCACAGGGCAGGACGCGGAGTTTCATTCACACCCCCACTTCGGCTGGGAACCGGCATTTCCTTTGCTGGTTCCTGGTGTCCTCAAGGCCAGACAGAGCTGCCTTCTCCACAAGATTACCTGGCATCTGTGACAGGCGGGAGGAGGGATGTCCTTGCCTTGAGCAGTAGGGAGGGGAACTGGGCTTCTAACTGGTGACTTTATGCCCACTCCATACTTTCTGTGCCAGGCTTCCTTGAGCTTTATGTACCCAGAATCTCCTGCCTCTGTCGTCTCCACACACTGCCCCTTGGCCTCGGGGAACAGAGATGTCAGAAGTTCCCTTCCCACTTAGCCCGAGTCTCCGCTTCTGTGGGACCTCAGGGACAGAGCTGAGAAGTGGCCGCGGAGTGTGGGTGAGAGGCGGAGGGAGGTGACCGGTGTCCGTAGGGAGGAGCTCAGGCAGGCTGGCGGCTCCCAGGAAGCTGGGGAGGGTTGGGCAGAGGCTGGCCGTGGCTCCTGCCTATGTTGGCTGGGCAAGTGAAAGGAGAGGCAGAGGCAGGTGGATCTGCTCCCAGGTTGGATGCAGGAAAGAGACCGCAGGGGCTGGTGCCCTGCTGTGGCCCAGCTTGTGGGGTGCAGAAGCCCGGGGAGCAGACCGGCAGGCTCAGGACAGCAGCAGAGTCCAGCTAGGCTCAGAGCTCAGCGCAGCTGTGCGGCGTCTGGGAGGGACGCTGTGGGCTGCTAGCGCTGGGCTCCTAGGCAGGCAGCCGCGCTGCCCAGCTCCCTGAAGGGTGCGCTTGTGAGCACACTTTCACACCCTCATCCTGCCACTCAGAGTGCTCCTTTCAGAGCACCGACTGAGACTTTGCCCCCACGTTGCAATGCACATCTCCTTCCCAGAATCTAATGGGAAGTGCCACATCTCGATAAAAATAGAACTCATTGCTGTCTGCCTGAGCTGCCCAGTGGGCAGGCTGGTAGTCTTATTCTTTCTCAGCTTTTCAAATTATTAATTTTTAGTGCCTGAAGACGGTTCTGCTCTGGCAGCCAGGGTCTGCTCTGCCACTGGCAGGCCTTTCTCATGGCCCCAGATCCAGGAGCAGACCCTGTGGCCCTTGGGGCTCCTAGGCTGACCCTGCTGCCTCCAGGCAGCAGATCTGCTCCTCGCCCCTCTGATGAGGCCCCTTGACCCTCTGATGAGGCCGGGGCCTGGGTCCAGAAGGGTCTGTTCTGACAGCAACCTCAGCCAGCTGGGCCAGGACACCTCTAGGCATCAGGACCTGCCTATTGTACATAGCAGTAGCAGCTGGGTGCAGTGTCACCCAGGGATCTGCTGCCTCATCTTCTGGGCTTGGGCTTCTTTCTCACTCGGTTACACAGAAGATGAGATAGGGAGCTAAGAGTCCTCTGCCAGTCTGGAGCAGCCCAGTGAAGAGCTGCAGTCCCAGAAGCTTCACGAAGGCATCACTGTAGAGCTCCGAGATCCAGAGCAGCATGGTGCTAGACTGTGGGTAAGGAAGAGCTGGCCTGGCCAAGGTGAGCCTGTTACTTGTCTTGACCTGTGTCACCAAGTAACCGAAGCTCCTGGGGCGTGTGAGAAGCATCACCGCATCCCCTTCCTCTGCAAAATGAGAACCTTCACTGGGGGCAGGCAGGGTACAATGCAGAATGCTGTCTTGCTGTCTCCGCTGGCCTCCTCCCATCCCACTTGGGGTCCTGAGTGTCCCATGTGCAGCAGGGAGGCCCCCTTTCTGCAGGCTTCTCACCAGCAGCTGGCTGTCGACTGTCTGTCAGGAGCTGCTGTCACATGGCTCTGCCTTCTCCCAGCAGCCTCCAGAGAGGAGCACCAAGAGGACAGCAGTCCCCAGAGTCGCTCCAGCCAAAGGGAGCTGTCATGCAGCTTCTACGCGTTCACCCCCCGCTCCAACCCCACACAGCAGAGCGCGTGCTACACCTCCTTTTAAAAAACTTTGTTGTCCTTTGTTTGATGGCTCATCCCAAGTATCTCCTTGCGTCCTTAAAACTCTCTGACCGGCTTCTTAGTGCTTACATGTTGCTGACGTTCTGACAAGAGAGTGGACAAGTCACTAAGGAGGCCCACCTGGTACAGACTTGAGGGGTGCAAGCGGATGGATGTGCAGGATGGGCGCGGCCCTCAGCCAGCCTGAGCCCTGGCTACTTCAGAGATTCGCCTCCTTCACCTTGTGACCCTTCTCCGGCTGCTCGGCCAGCTGTGCAGCGTCCTCAGCTCACTCCTGCAGCACCCTCGCCTCTTGGGGCATTGGTTGTCCTCCCAGCAGGACACTTGTGACCCCTTAGGTCCCCTTGGATAATCCAGAACCATCTCCCAATGTCCAGCCCCATAATTAATTACATCTGCAAAGTGCATGTTGTCTCATGAGTGAACTCACCAATTCTGGAGATAAGGATGTAGACACAGCGCGGCCACAGTAGTGACCCGTCTGTCACCTCGGGGCCAGAGGCATGCCTCAGGCCTTTTTCTCTTCCCTATTGGCCACTCCCTGGAGTGGCTCAGTCTGTGCTGAATGCCCTGTCACTTGCCAGTGCTTGAGGCCAGGGCCATGCGGTCCCCGGTCTCCATCGCACTGTGGACCTCACAGCATGAATGGATGCCGCGGTAGTTGTTACTCAAGTAAACAAATACAGGATTCATGTGCATGAGCCATACGGATATGGTGAGACAATGGTTACAGGTCCAGCATGTTCAGTCTAAATGCAGGGGGACATGGGGACACTAGCCAGGGGCTGAGGGGTTGATGCAGAAGCCATCGGCATAAGGGAGAGGTGACACATAGGGTCACACCAGGGGACCAACTGCCACATGTCACTAGGCCACACAGCAGCAGGGCACTGCCAGGAGCTCCAGCAGCCCTGTGCCCCCTTCCTGAACACAAGGAGGGTTGCTGTTCTCTGCACCCCTCGTACTGCATACAGCTTTTTCATATGCTAAGCTGGAAGTCCTCAGAAAAAGAAAATTTGGAAAGTGCCTTTCCAGCTGTGCTAAGTGGACACAGCACCAGACCGTGGCGTGGCCTCTCTGGCTGTTGGATGGGGAAGGGCATAGCTCCTGGGCTAAGCTATTCCTTCATCTTTTGTCCAGGGATGCTTTGCAGAATGCCTCCAACTCTGGCTTCCATGTGTCCAGTGGTCACAGCAGCTGGACTTGGAAGCTGCCTGCCTGCCTCTTCTCTGATCATTTGTACAGAGGCAAATTGGTATTCTCCACTTGCTCACTTGCTTAAAGTCATTGTATTTTTTTTTTGTCTTTTTGAGACAGGGTTTCATTATGCAGTAGTTCAGGCTGACCTTGAGCTCACTTTTGTAGCCCAGGCTGGTCTTCAACTTGCACCGATCCTCCTGCCTCACCCTTCCAAGTACTGGGATTACAGACGTGCACCACCACGCCCAGCCATTGTATTCTTATTTGTGAAGACAATTACTGATTTGGAAAAAATACCAGGTTCCTAATTTTACTCAGCATCTAGAAGCTTCTGTTTTATAGGTTGCATTGATGAGAACTAAATGTGGCAGACGGGTGAGTTAATTATCACCAGGAGTGGTGGGTGGGCTAAGCCACCTATGGCAGATATGGTTTTTCATCTAAACTGGACAAATGTTTTCCTATGACAGACTTGCAACAAACATGGTTTCCAATTATGAACGTGCTAGGGTCCAGGTCCTTGGTGCTATGACAGCAAATTATTCAGCTACATCAGAATTTTTTTTTTTTAAAGAAATAAAGCAAAAGGCTTGACTCCAGGAGAAGAAGACACTAAGTCTGCAGTAAGTTTAATTTTATGCTGTGCCTGATTTGCTGTTTCTACACAGCAAGATGCAAGGGCCAGCTCAGGGGCTCATCTCCAGCTACCTGGTGTTTGTAGCCTATTCCTTCCAGGTTTCTAATGGCACCGCCCACTGCGGTCCACATCATTCCAGCCTAGAATGTATCCCAGCATATGGATGTCTGACTGTGTTTCCATTTCCATGTGCTTGTGGGCTCCATCCCACCAATCTCTGGCAGTGTTCCTTTGGCCACCTTTAATAAAAGTCACATGACAAGAAAAACAACCACAGGGGCTGGGGAGATAACTCCATAGCACAAGTGCCTGCCTGGTAAATGCAAGGTCATGAGTTTGAACCCCAGTAAAAAAAAAAAAAAAAAAAAAAAAAAAAAAAAAAAAAAAAAAAAAAAAAAAAAAAAAAAAAAAAAAAAAAAAAAAAAAAAAAAAAAAAAAAGAAAAGAAAAGAAAAACAACCACAACAAAAATAGTAAGAAAAAAGACAGTTCCCACCCCGGGGCACCTGCCATGTACTTACCTTTCATGCTTTAGTGCTCAAGCTCAGAATTAGTGCTATTCCCTTTGTGTGGGTGAGGAAGCAAAGATCAGTCTGGTTTAGAACTCATCCATCCTCAAGCTGGCATGGAGGCATCAGAGCTGAGAATGGTACAGAGCTGAGGCTGCAGGTGAGGCAGTGCTTAAAGACAGGCTCTCATAGCCTCCTGGGAGTGCAGAGAGGGAAAGGCTACACGCGAACTCCCTCTGCAGAAGCTAAAACCAGAGGTGGCGGGGACAAACCCAAGGTGACACAGTCCTGCCCTCCGAGCAGTGGGTGGCCTGGGTCTCCTGAGTGCAAACTTTTCCTATCTCCTGCACCATCAGTGCCTTCCCTCGGGAGGGTGGGAGCCTGGGTTGGCTTTGTCTGTTGCAACTGCAAGAGACAGTTCCCCCACCACTTTCATGGACTTCAGGGGATAGCAGTTGGAGCTGTGCCAGCACCTGGATAGGCAGTGCCACTAGATGCAAGTGACATGGGGCACGTGGAAAGACGTAGTGCCTCAGGAGTGTTTCCCAGAGAATATGCTGAAGACAAAAACCAAAATGAGTTGTATTTTCTTCCCCATACTTAGGCTGGAGCATTCACAGGCTTTTGCCAGTGTCCGGAGTCGGCTAGCTCAGAAGGGGGGCTCTTGGCATCTGGGGTTGGTGGTCATAGAGAAGCTGGGGAGCCACAAGGACCAAGTGCTACCTTCTATCAGGTGGCAGTGACTGCAGCAGTAGCCAACAGAAGGCCCGGCTGACAGGCCTGAACTAAGGGGAGATTCTCTTCATCTCTGAACAGCAGTCCAGTGCTGGCTCACAGGCTGCCCTGGGCTGGCATCCTAGATGGGTGTCTGGTCTGCTCGAAAGCCCAGAATGAGGGGATGGGTGCAAAGCTGGGGTCTCTGCCATCCAAGGATTGTTTCTCCATTGAGTGTCAGCTTTGTCCTCAAACTGGCTGCTGTTGTGGTAGCAAAATGACACCACATCCTGAGATCACATGTCTACTCTACTGTTATACTGTTGTTTCTATGGATGCATCTTGTCTACATACACTAAAAGTCTTTATCAGAGTGTACTACTGTTTCCCAGATATACCAGTCTACTAGCTTTTGGTTGTAGCAGTGAGCTAGTGCTGCATAACAAGGATCTCCAAAATACACAGGCCTGAAGTAGCAGCCATTAATCATTGCTTATTAGTCCTTGAGTTTAGATTGGTGGTTCTGCCAGTCTGGGCCTAGCTTGGCCAATGTTGGCTGGGCCTGCTTATGGGCCAGCGACTGACTGGAAGTTGGCTGGTGCCTACTGGTCTTCAGTAGTCTGGGTAGGAGGAGACACTTGGACATGCATCTTACATGCATCCCCCCAACATGTCGGCTGGTGGAGCCCAAGCATATCAAGGGTAGATACAGTGAGATTTACCTCTAGGTTGAAAATCTGACTGGAGAAAAGGATCCCCTACCAAGGGTTTTCAGCACACATCTAACTTTATCCTCACAACAACCATGTGAGCAAAAAGCATCCTGCCTCCTTCCCCTAGCACGGGGGAGATGAAAGCCCCAGAGGTCATACAGTGACCAAGTGGCAGAGCCAGGATTTGACCTGGATGTTGTCTGATTCCAAATCAGTTCATCAAGAGGATGGAGCCCAGGGTAACACAAAGTAGGAGGGCCCTGGGCAGAAGAGAACACACTGACAGGCAAGAGCCATAGAGCAGCAGGTCCTGGGAAGGAGGGAAGCCAGGAGGACATATGCATCAGTCAGATTTCTGTTGCTGACACCAGAACTGAAGAAAGAAAGGGTTTTTTTTATTTTTTATTTTTCAGGAACGGTTTATTAGCTCACAGTTTCTGGAGGTTTTAGTCCATACCTGGCTGGCCCAAGGCTGAGTGGAACAGGGCAGAGAGCAGCAGTTCATGGTGGCAGAACAGCAGCAAAATGATGACAGAGGCAACAGAACAACCAGGGGAGCAGAGAGCAACAACTCTAGTGTCTCCCTGTCTCTGAAAGAAAGGTTTTAAACTCATGGTTTCAGAGGCTCTACAGCAAAGGTGAAGGCACCATGGCAAAGGGTGTGGTGGAGCAAAGCTGCTTAGCTCATGGGGACTTAGACACAGCGGGGTATGGTACTGGAGAGGAAAGGGGCAGGGGCTGGATGCAGACCTCAGGAAAGTGCCTCACGCCTCACCCAGATGCACCCACAAATGCGCTCCACCAATCAACCACCTTGGTGGCGCAATCAAGCTGACACAACGAAGCTTCATTTATATACCAGCACTGCATGCAGAGTAGTGCCAGTCCTACCCAGGGGAGTTTACCTGGGGCTGGCAGAGTCAGCTCAGGGCTGTGGGGGAGCAGGGCCAGTGGGGTGCAGGGAAAGAGGGTGGACCTCGCCTGCTCTTCTGTTCACTGTAGCTCCATGTGTTGCTCCCCTGGTGTGGACCTGGAGCTGAGCTATGGCTCTTTGTCCTCTGATATCAGAACAACTCTGAATGGAAGTATTACTGGCATCCCTGTGATACAGAGAGGACACTGAGCTGGACCAAGGCTTGGAGACCGAAGTCAGTCACCCAGAATCACAAAGGCCAGCCCTGAGTCTAGTCCTGCCTTTCCCTTGGGTCACTCACTCCTGATCCACAGGTTGGCTCACTGTATTGCTCTGAGAATTCTCCAATAGTTTCCATCAACTGCCACCATGCTAATGCATAGTACCTGGAAGGGAGTGCCATGGCTGCAGTCCCACCACAATGTGGGTACAGGCCCCCTGCTTGAGATGGGCACTCTGCCATCCATCCACCTCCTTCAGTTGCTCCCCTGATAAGTCATGGATACTTAATGGTGTCCCCAGCCTTGTGTGCAAGGCAGTCTGGGAAGGGGAGCAGGAATTGTGCACTTTGGAGGCACAGGATTTTCTACAAGTTGCAAAGGACACCAGCCCCAGCCCCACCCCAGCCCCAGCACATCTCCTTGGACAGCTTGCTTCCTTCACCTCTGGAGCCGCCCTTCAACCTCTGAAAAGTTAAGTGGGAGAAGAGTGCTGTCTCCCACTAGGTAGAGACAAAATAAGATAGTGGGTGCAACTAGGTAGCTCGGGGCCTGGCTTAGAAGCAGCAGCAACTGGAAGTTCTGTGGGTGTGAGTGGCTATCAGCCTGAGCAACCACTGCAGTGGGGACCAGGCTGTCTGCTGACCGATGCCCATTAGACCCTGGATCTATGCATTGTTGGACACAATGGCTGCTCTTCTCTGGTTTACAGAGGGCAACTGAGGTTGGGCAAGGGCAAAGCCCCAAGCTCAGTCACATGAGCAGAGCAGAGCCAGCAGCTGCTTGCCCTTGGCTGCATGCCCTGCCACTGCCCTGACCTGAGCTCCGGCTCTGTCCTGTAGGCAAGGGCACAAACCCTGCAGAGCACGACTGGTTCTGCAAAAGCCCACTGGACAACTCTGTCTGCTGGCCTCCGAGGCTTCTGCAGGCCAGGGCCTGCTCTGCAGACTTTGCTTGTGGCCACAGGGTCTTCTCCCAGCCCAGAAGATGAGTGCTGTCATGTTTTAGTTATATACACAGGGCCTGGCGGGATGGCTTAGTGGTCTAAAGCGCCTGCTTAGGAAAGTTATACACACACACAAGCAGGAGAGGAAACAGGACCCAATCACACTGCTGTGTGCAACAGGCTCAAGCCAGTCCCGATGCGGGTCTGTCTAGTTTGGAGCTGATTAGCCTCCTAGGCCTGGTGCTTGGCAGACTCCCTGATTGCTGAGTGAATGAAAGATCACTCATTTCTGATTCTGCCCTAGATCTAAAGAAGTGGCTTCTCTGAAGCCCCAAGCTGTTCACGGCAGAAGAAACAGGAAAGCCCAGGTCTTTTTTTTTTTTCTTGTTTCAGAACTTTTGTTTGTTTGTTTGTTTATTCTTATGGCTGGCTCAGCCTGCCCTGAGGGCAGGGCTGGTGCAGCATGTGGTGCTAGGGATCGAACCGAGGTCCCTGCAGCTGCCTGCAGGTGCTTCAGACCACTGAGCCATCCTGCCGGGCCCAAGCGCAGGTCTTTATACTGGCTCAGGACATCATTTTTCACATGTGACTGCCTCTTTGTCATCTTTGCAAATGAATCTTGAGACATGTGCTCTCTAGGCCTTGTCTGGCAAGTGAGCCTGGTGGGTGAGCAATGTCTCGGCTCTGTGCAGCAGGAGCAAGCTGGGAGGCCACGGGTTTGCTCTGTCTGCTGCTCTCCGTGGTGGCATAGGGGGTTGACAGAGCTGAGTAGCTTGGTCTGTGCTCTCCACCCTCCTCCAGGTGGAGCTGAGGTTCACTGGGGCTGGAAATGCCCAGGCTGACAAATGGAGTCATTTAGGAATTGACTCAGGGGCCCCAGGGGCGGGGAGAGCTCAGGTAACTGAGTGAGAATGCCAAGAGGAACAAGGCTGGCAGAGGCTCCCGGGGGCTCAGGCTGCTGCCCTGCCCTTCTGGGCAGCCATGTTCCTATTCCCGTGGCTTGGTGCTTGCTGGCTCTGTGTGGAAGTCTGTTCTCTCTGGCAGCTGCCAACCATTTGCCCTGGAAGTGAATTAGAGTTTTGTATTAACACACAGTAACGGGCTAAACCTGAGTTGATGACTGGATTAGCTAATAAGACAGGGCTGGAAAACTAAGTTCTAGTTGAAAATAACTATTAATTTGGCATTGCTGACTACTCGCCTTGAGTTGACATCCAGCAAGCAGGTTCCCAAGGGCGACCCACCAAAGAAGCAGCAGTGCCACCAAGCCCAGATGTTCCAAGACCTCTGCAGGGCGGAGCCCCAAGAGCCTGTGGCGTGGGCATCTGGACATTCATGGGCACATGTATGAGGATGCCTAAGGTGCTGGCTGCCTTCTGCAGGGTCTAGCTTAGCCAGGACATGGCTCATGGCTCTCTGCTCAGCCGCCAGGTGCTCTCCTCCGCATCTCACCTGGCCCTGGCCTGCTCCAGTGATTGTGATTTGCTCAGTATGGGGTGTGCAAGTCTGTAATCCCAGCACTAGGGAGGCAGAGGCAGGGGGAATGTTGCAAGTTCATGACCAGCCTAAGCCAGCCACAAAGTGGGCTCAAGGCCAGCTTGAGCTGTATAGGGAGACACTGTCTCAGAAAGATAAAAGAAAAATAAGTTGGGGAAGAGTATGCTGGGGAAAAGATCTCTTCCAGGGAGGTTTCTCCAGTCATCTTGGGTCTGGCCCTGGCCTTACTATTTCCTCTACTTAAGCTCTCACAGGCCTGAGTGACCATGGACACAGCAGACACAAGCTGCCTTTGTTATGTGACGTGAGCCACAGAGACCTATATACTTGTGGTTTTGTGATGCTTGCTTAACAAGGAGAAAAGGGCTGTGGAGATAGCTCAGCAGCATATGCCTCTCCCTGGCAAGCACAAGGTCCTGAGTTCAATCCTTGGTGCCAAAAAAAGGGTAGGGGTGTGAATCCATACTCTGCTTTTACACTGAAACCTGAAGCTTCTGTCATCAAGTGTTGCAGCTACCAGGACATATCCTCAGGAACCCTGTGCTGTGGGTAAAAGCAATCCTTTCTCCTCCTCACTGACATCCATAGACAGCAGACCCACAGGCCCCAGCCAGTGAGGGCCACACTTCACCCCATTTGCTGGAATCCTGCAAGCATAACTGGCATATGAAGCCCAGGGCTCTTAGGTCCAGCCCTTGCTCTGTGGCCTGCAAGATGATGCACCACCCATTCTCCTTTCTGACTATTCCCTTTCCCTGTCCATTAGTCACAGGTGCTATAGCTTAAAACAGCCCACACAACTGTCTCAGGGTTTCTGGAGGTCCTGGGTCTGGCCACAACTTCGCAGTGCCATCTACTTATGTCCTACAAGCATGGGTCAGCATACATGTCAGGGCTGCAGGGCCATCTGAGCACTTGGCTGATGAAGGATCTGTTTCCACGGGCCACGCTGCTGGCAGGTGGTGTTCTTGCTCTGCAGGACTGATGCCTCGGTTCCTTTGGCTGCTTGTGTTCCCTGCCTCATGGGTCACACAGGAGGCCCTTGGTTCACTCAAAGCCAGCAGAGGACAGAGTAGGCCACGCCAGATGGTGACTATCTGTAGTATAACCACCTCCGCATGCACATCCCATACACTGGTCACCTCTGGTTATACCCAGATGTCCCCCAAGAGCCACATGCGCTGACAGGTGGGTCTTTGGGAAGTTGATTGGATTATGGCGTGTAGAGCTGACTTGCTCTTTGGAAATGGAGTCTGAAGAAGCGGTTGCTGGGGGTGTGGCCTGGAAGGGCTTCCCCTCACTGGCTCCTCCCCCTTAGCACCCCCCGCTTCTCCCTCCACTTCCAGGGGTGCTGTGAGCTGAGCAGTTTTCCTTTTCCCAGGCCCTTCCAGTATAGACAGCAACTCCCACAAACTGTGGGTCAAATAAGCCTCACTCACCCTCTGTGAGGTGCAGGTGCTGGCTGTTTCTTCCCAGTGATGAAGAAAGGGACTATGGCATCTCTATCCTGTACTCTGTGGGTTAGAAGCGAGCCACGCGTCTTGCCCACACCCAAGGGAGAAGACTAAGTGTGTGAGCTCCAGGAAGCAGGGAGGGTTGGGACCTGTTTTAGAAGCATCCAGCCAAAGCATATAATCTGTATTTTGGCCACACGGAGCCCTGCACTGCCCTTGGTATTTATCAGCAGCACCTGCTTTGTACGGTTTCACACCTGCACTGTGATTTTTCTGTGTCCTTGACAGTTCCACCTCCGCCCACCCCTTTGCAGTTCCTGCAGAAGATCTCTGTGGGCCTGGTGTGCTGTAGATGTTCACTACATGCTTGCTGAAGGGAAAAAAGGAAGGAAGAAGGAAGGAAGGAAGGAAG
>PVJA010021627.1:0-35319 GCA_004027025.1 Myocastor coypus | reverse complement strand
CTCTGGGTGACTCTTCTTAGATGCACCATAGTTCATTCATCCCTTTCCTCTGAGGTCCCATAATCTCCTTGATCAGAAAATTTGGGACACCTCTGAGTTATAGGATATTACAACACAGGTTCTCTTATATCCTGGGTCCTTATTGACCTTGAAGGGCTAGGGCCAAAATATTGGCTCTCCTTATAGCCCTTCTTTTTCTCCAATTTTTGGTCTGTTAACTTACATTCTTAACCCTCCAGCAGAAAAGCTTTGTGATACTATTACTCTATAACATAGGTACTTGAGCTTATCATCACTGGCTTTCTGAGTATCAAATATCTTTGACTTAGCTTGGAAATGATGTTCTGACTTATTTTAAAAGAATGTTTGTACGTGTTAGTTTGTCATTGAGTGAATGAATGGGAATTAAAGTATACTATAAGCAAAAAATAATAATAAAATAAAACTTTAAAACGACAGGAACGCCCAAATCAGCACAGCTATTTACTGGTAAATTTGAGATTGAAGATGCCTTAAGGAGCTCTAAAATCAAACTTCTTTGTAATCAGTGATTCTTGAAGAAAATGCAGAAATAGCATGCCAACGAGCACATTTATTTCCTTGATAAATGTGCAGTTACAACAGCAGAATGATTCTTTTTTGAGATCATTGTCCATTTCAGGCAAGAAACCAATTTTCTCTCCACTTCGGGGATATCCCGGTGGTGGTGCTCTCTAAGATTCTGATAACACAACTGTAGCTCTCTAAGAGGCCCTCTCCATACTGTAGGCAAAGGTGCAGATTTATTTTTTGTCACCTGCAAATATAGCCAAACTCATGAACTGGCTAGAGCTGGTCCTTTCCAGTGCTTGATACCTCCATCTCTTCCCAGAAGCATCTGAAGGCCAGTTTCACCTCTGCTGCTCCTACAGATGCACCCATGAAATGCCATTAGCCTCGGCCGGCTAGAATGGCTGAAGGACAGCAGCGAGAAAAATCAATGCAACTGAATCACACAACCCAGCGAGCCATGCCTGCAACAGGTGGTCTCTGGGTTGGGATCACAGGAACGCCACTTCCTTTCCCATTGCATCAGTTCTGGCTCAGTTTCCCCCACTTGCACTGTCTGCAGGGTCCAGGCCACTCAGTGGGCCACAAGCTTGCACGGAGACAGCTGTGGCTGGCAAGACCCCAGGAAGCGTCCAACCCCTGGACCACGCACACTCCGCACACTGCTCAGAAGGAATGAAGATGCCATTGCTGAGGACTCACTCCCTCCACGTGCACACACCAACTACTGCACTGACTTAAGCAAGGAGACAAAAAGAGCTTTGCTCTGCACGCACAACACATGTGTGACCTCTGCTCAACTGTGGGCTCGCCAAACTCCAGAGAAGCACAGTCTCCCTAAAAACTTGCCTGCTACACATGTACAGCTTCCAGCTGAGTTCCCAACCATTCTTGCAGCCATGTTCACACGCACACACACACACACACACACACACACACAGGTAGGCAGACAGACAGACAGACAATATGGGGTAGATATAGGTAACATCTACAGATGATATAAATATAAGTGATAGAGATATAGATGTAGGTGATACAGATATAGACATAACTGATCTAGACAAAGATGTTGATATAGATATAAATAATATATATATTTTATATATATATACAGATAGATGATGCAGATATGCCTCTCTTTATATAGCTATGCATAGAGATAGAGCTAGGTTTGCAGGACTGGTTATTGAACCAAGGCCTTCATGCATGGCAGCAGTGTTCTACTGCTCAGCTATACCTCAGCCCACATATGTTGTTCTGTTCCAGGTGTTACTAAATGTCATCAGTGGGGATAGGAGTGCTGGGAGCATCCACACAGCCCTCACCCAAGTCAAGGGCCTACTCTGCCCCCGGTTCCAAGCTAAGCTCCACTGACAACATGCTGTCTGTAAGGACTGTTCATGAATTTTCCACTCATGGCTGTGTTGTGAACATTTTCGAGTCAGAAAGCATTTGAAGCCAGGTGTGGTGGCATTTGCCTATAATCCTAGCATTTGGGACACTGAGGCAGGAGGTTTGCTATAGACCAGCATGAGCTACATTGTGAAACTCTATCTCAAAAAAATGAAGAAAATATAAGACGATGCTCTGCGTGTAAACATGGTCATGATGTTTCCCTCTCTCGAAGGCAGCATTTGGAACAGCAGCACCTGGACAGTCAGTTAGAGTTTTGACTCTGCCTTTTATCGTTTCATTGCATCAAAAGTGCTAACTGTAGCTGGACGTAGTGGCGCACACCTGTAATCCCAGCACTCAGGAGGCTGAGGCAGGAGGATCAGTGTGAGTTCAAGACCAGCCTGGGCTACAAAAGTGAGCTCAAGGCCAGCCTGAACCGCATAGCGAGACCCTGTCTCAAAAAGACAAAAAAAAAAAAAAAAGTGCTAACTGTGGCTCCAGCAGTTCAGTGGCTGCTTTCAGATCTGAAAACTCCAGAGGAGTTTTGTGAAAAGGACACACTGTCCTGCAGATAGCTTTCTGTATATGTTTGGTGTTTACACACATATGTGCAGAGTTGGTTTCCTGAGGATTCCAGATTGCTTGGACTCTCCCACTTGTCTGTTATATGTGTAAGGTGCTGACAGCACTCTGTGGAGTCTCTTGGTGCCTGCAGGGAGGGCTCTGACATCCACCCAGCTTCCAAATCTCCCCTGGATGTGCACCTGCAGCGAGCCCCACCTGCCTGGTCACACAGCTCAGGGCAGGTGCTCAGCCTCCTAGTTGCAGTGCCATCAAAGCCTCCACGTGGGTGATTTGAAGGCTCCTGCAATTGCAATTCTGGTAAATTGTTTAAAACCTACCAAAGAAATAAGTTTTGATCACCTATATAATGTCTTAGGCAGTGTGCAAAATGTCAGTCGCTCTCATTTTGGGTGTGCTTTCACACCTGTTGCACCTCACACTGCTGGTGACACCTTTCGGCTGAGATCACTGCCCTCCTAGGCCTCAGTTCACCTCCTCCCAACCACCATGGCCTCCGCTGTCCTGCCTTACAGTGCTGGGAATCTGTACACAAACACTGCATATCACACATATTTAATGCCACCATTCAAGTGAAAAACCTTCTATCTCTGCCACTTAAACCTTGAGCTCCAGACTCCACGACTCCTCCTCATCAAAACAATCCCTCTCACCTGACTTTGCAAACCCTGCTGAGACTGTGAGGGCTTGGCGTGGGCTGCCTGGAGTGTGCTCACGGGTGAATGGCGAGCTCCCAATCGCTGAGGCCCCAGGTGGTCTGGAGAGGATCACAGATGTGTTCATGTAGGTGATACAGATACAGAGGTAGGTGATACAGACACAGATGAGGCACTCAGAACGCACACACCCAGCGTGACGTGATGGCCCCAGAGGGGAAGGTGCCTAGGGAGGTCTCCACAGCCCCTTATGGCTGTGAAGAAAAGCCAAAGGGGACAGACATTCTCCTGCAGTTGGTGGCCCTGGGGTGGCCCGGGTCCCTGCTGCTCATCAGGGTGTCCTCAGAGGCCAGCACCACCCATGCCAGGGGCAGACCTTGGTATTCTCCATAAGTAAGTGGTGACTAGAACTTAAAGTCAGGCCAGAAATAAAAGCTATGATCGTGCAGAGGGACTTAGGGTCTTCCAGAGAGAGTGACTGGCCTCCAGGTGGGGACACTAAAGCCTTGTCCCCAGAGAGTGCACTGTTTGCGCCATTCTGGGGAAGCTGCTTTTGTCACGGAGCCCAGGCACCCAGGAAGCCACCTCCAGGCATTTGGTGACAGAAGACCACAGGTCAGAGTAAGTAGGGTCATGCGGTGTCGAGGCCTTCATTCCTTTAGACCAGCAATCTCAGGACCAGAGTGACAGCCTGAAGCAGGACTGGGTTAGGACACGCAAAGTGCAGAAGAAATTATTTGTGCCCAAATGACAGTGATCCACGGGCTGCAACCCTGATGTTAGTTTATAGCAAGCTCGCCAAGGCTCACTTCCTCTGTCATCCACTGACATATTAAATGAAATTTCATCACTTTTATTCCAAGTGATAGTAAATAAAACTGAAGGCTCAAAGCACCTTGATCTGCTGAGTGCACCCAGCACAGCAAGCCTCATTTTTGAGCACTTGGGTCATGGTATTTGCTTTTTAATTAACTAAAAGAAGGACCCTAAGGCATTCTCAGAGCTAATGGTCCTCCTGGCCACAGACAACATTCTCCACTTCAGCCAGAGCCACAAAGACCCACATCTTGGAGAAGTTCCTACTTTACTTTCTAATTAAATCTAGTTTACTTTCTAATTCATTTCTACTTAAAATTTATGCTTCAATTTCTAATTCTGTGGTCAGTAGCATGCAAGTATAAGGCTGAGAGCTGGAAAATCACAGAATTCCTAAATATCAAAGCCTGAGGGGGACCAAGATGTCCTCTCATCCCCTGCCTTGCATCAGAGGGACAGATGGGGCTGGCTGTGAGATGTTGCTGACCTGGCTCTCAGAAGTTCAGACCCAGTGGCAAAGAAACCAATTTGGAGAGCAGAGCAAAAGCGAGAACAGCAACACCAACGGCGCTTCTGCTCCAGCCCAAACGCTCTGTGGGAGATGAATTGCCCCACCAACTCAAGAGGAATGTTTCTTTGGAAGTCATTTTTTTCATCTGATGCTATTTGTCTTCCTCCCTTAATACTCTGAAGCATGAGTTTAATATCTTTACTCTAAAATAAATAGCTACTGTAAGGCAGAGAGGACAGGAGGGATTATTACAGCCCGCCAAGTCCAGTAAGATCATTAACGATGCCGCCAGCCATTAAGCACCAGCCCCGGAGGTGGTTGACAAATGATGGTGGAAGGCTGGATCTCCTGTACTTCCTGAGCCACCAGAATCCATCCCCAGGCACCAGCCGACTGCAGGGCACCCGCTATATCTGCCCCGCAGCTGCAGCAGTCCCTGAGCCCCATGGAGCTGTCTTTCCTCCTCACCTCTGCAGGCCCACAGCCCTGGGGTTTGCCCGGGTCCCTAGCTCTGGGCACAGTTCCTGCTGGTCTTCAGTGGGGCTCCCCCCACCTAGCCCAACATTCATTTGCTGATTCTCACCAGCTGCCATCTGAGAAGAACCCCTTGTGCCCCATGAGTACCTGGAAGAGGAGTCTGCCCCTCCATGCCCGTGGCAGCCTCCCCACCAGCTCTGCCTCAGACTCCCCTGAGGATGTGTGGGTGTTGTCAAGGTGGCACAGGGGTTCTTGTGAGCCAGCTCTTAGTTCACACTTCCTGAGGTCTGACAGGACATCCAGAACCCAGAGAGACCAGGATTCTCTAGAATGGCCTGCAGACAGAGGCACTAGCATTTGGAGCTGTCAGGTGACCCCAATCAAATAACCTCAGAGCACTGTTAGAGAGAAAGGAGAAGGAATGGGAGAACGGAGGATGCCTAAGTAATCACACAGGCACTTCCAGGAAACTCTTAGCCTCAGGTTTGCTTTCCTTAAGTCATACTAGAGTCACCTCGCCTTCTACAGAAGTAGCACCCTAGTACAACACAGAACAGTACCAAGAGCTAAGAGCAGGAGGAGCATCCTGGGAACATCCACACAGCCTGGCAGCTTCTACTTTGGGGGTCATGACCAGGGATGTGCCAACCTAAAGGCTAAGAATGTTCTGGAAGCCACTGTCAGTTCTGGGGCTGCCAGAATGAGTCAGCTCGGGCAGCGGCATCAGATAGCACAAGAGGAGGAAGGGCCATGGGAGGGATGTGGATAAGTGAGCCAGGGCTGGGCAGGACATGGCTGTCGCCTCACCTTGGGCAGTGGAGGACTCAAACTCTCAGCAGAACCACCATGTCCTGACTGGGGCAGTTGGATGGATCCCACCTCCCAGCATAGGGCTGGAGCAGGAACAGGCTTTGCTTTGTCAAAGAGGGAGTTTTCAAAGAGGTTGGGGTAAAAAAAAAAAAAAAAAAAGAGGTTGGGGTCCCTCCCGAGGTGTCCATGAGAGGCCCAGGAAGGGAGCCATGTTCCTCAGCTCCAGCCTCTCTGTAGGCACCAGCATGGGAGTGTGAGAGTCCATGGTACAAAACATAGTCCCTGTGTCACATCCAGCTGAAGAGGAAGCAAGAGGCACTGGGAAGGACACTCAGGCTGTGCACACCTATTTGAAAAGGCTTCTTGTAAACCCAGTCTAAAACAAGAAGATCCTAAGCCTGACGCCAAGATGCACATCCTATCTGGCAACTGGTGACACAGGCCAGAACCGAGCACCATGAAACACCGCCTGTGCCCACGGACTTCCATCCACAGCAACCTGTCACGATCTCCTCTCTCTCCAGTAAAACCCTGACCTTTTCCTCCGCTCTTTGGCCACCCCAGTCTGTGTCCTGCACTGTAATTGTACTTCCTGTATACTAGTCCCCGGTAAAAACTTTGGGTGGAAACCTTGTCTCTCTTGATAGGGGCTCTCCCTGTTGAGTCCTGTGGGTGCAAGGAGTGAGGTGGCTCCCTGAGGCCCCTGTAGCAAGGGTACCCACCCCATATCTTGAGGGAGGACTCTGGCTTCCAAAGGCTCCACTCCCTTGGGTTTAGGATTTGACTTGTGCATTGAGGGAATCAGAAGCATTCCTTGGGGCCGGGGAGATAGCTCAGGGATCTAAGCACCTACCTGGCACACACAAGGACCCAAGCTCACTCCCCAATACCACATGCTGTGCCAGCCCCTGAACTACAGGTGCACCGTGCTGGCCACCAAAACTGGGCATGGCAGCGCACAACTGTAATCCCAGCACTGGGGGGGCTGAGACCAGAGGATTGGTTTGAGTCCAAACTTCATAATGAGACCCTGTACCAAATAAATAGATAGATAGATAGATAGATAGATAGATAGATAGATAGATAGTGGCTCATGCCTGTAATCCCAGCACTTAGGAGGCTGAGGCAGGAGGATCAGTGTGAGTTCAAGACCAGACCAGCCTGGGCTACAAAAGTGAGCTCAAAGCCAGCCTGAACTGCACAGTGAGACCCTGTCTCAAAAATCGAAAAAAAAAAAAAAAAAAAAAAAAAGGATAGATAGATAGATAGATAGGTCTGGAAAACAGCTCCCTGGAATCCCACCTTCTGTGGGAAGTTGAAGCCCCACCCTGGGAGCAGCTTCCAGGGAGCCTGATCAGGCCAAACAATGAGTCCCAGGTCACACTTGACATTGTGCCCATGCTTGTACCCTTACCTCACGGAGGTCTAGGGCAATGGGGGATCCTGGGAGATGATGAGACTTGTGGGGGGCACATGTGGCCTTGGGAGTGGGACCTCCACCAGGGGAACCACGCAGGCCCAGCCTGATTGGTTTCAGGCAGGAAAGGGTTTGGGCTCTGCAAACAAGGGAACAGCCCCACTCCCCTCTTGTTTCAAGTATGTGGACTCTCCTGGTTTTGTATGCTGGTGATAAATGCATTGGTAGAAAAACCTACCAGAGTCTAATTAAGCCACACTCGAGCCAGACACGGCCTGTGGCTGCAAACTATCATCTGCAAGTGTTTCAATTACACGGAAAGAATTGCTCAGTCCTCATTTTTTAAACACTGCCTCACCCACAAACAGAACCTCCAGGTTCCTCCTGTGCGCTTCCCCCTGTGGGAGGATGCAGCCCCTCTGCGCAGCAGGACTCTTTTGCAATGAAGCCCTCTGCAGAACTCTTATGTACAAAAGCTGTAAAGATGAAAAATGGGCTCTTTTAACAGCACAAATGGACGTCCTGTGTCCCCCACTGATTGCATAAATGTTGTGTGATTGCCTGGGAGAGGAGTAAAATGGCAAGGGGCCAGAGAAGGGGAGAGAGCAGCATGGTCCCTGCCCTCGCTGGCCTCCTCTTCCCGTGCACCTCCTGTCTTGTGCACACACGTGCACACACATGGGGTTTGCACACATGCTGTCATGTGCCCTTCATTGCCCACCCATGTGAATGCTCTTCCCTCCTTGTCCCCATGCTCTGTCTCTCTGCCTGCCCGCTGCCCACTCTGTCTCCAAGCCTGTGCCCAGCATGGCTTTAGAACCTAGAGGAGCTTCCTGCAGGGTGCACATGGGTGCTGTCACTTCCTGCAGGACAGATTTTTGTGTGGCTTCCTCGGTAGCCAGGAGCTCAGCACCGCACCTCAGCCAACTCCTCTGCACAGCCCACAGAACCCAAGAGCCCAAGTCAGGCCACTGCAAATGCTCCACCATAAACGTCCTCCTGCTCCAGCACTCCCCAGAGGGCGCCTCTTGTCCTGCACGCAGACTCTCAGGCATGGTACAATAGCATTAAGTGTACACTTTCAATTTTAATTTTAAATTATACTGTCACCTTGTTTTCTAACGGTCCAAATTGCCCCCATTTTCCAAGTGGTATATTAGAGTCACCTTCGCCCAGAGGCTTCCCAGAAAGAGAGTTTGCCATTCATTTTCATTTCGTCCTCTGGTCCTATTTAAGGAGAAAGCACATTATTTACTCTAGAATTCTCCTATTCCCAAGGGTTCTGGGCATCTTTTTATGGTCTTAATAGCCACGCTTTTGTAACACCAAATTTGAATACTGAACATACACTAATTTATCATGTGTTGAATTTCCCCCAATTTTATATTTATCTATTGAAGTTATGCATTTTAGTTTCACTGTAAAATTAAAAATAAAAATGTATTACTTTCCATTCTATTTCTTTTGCCCTGTGGTGTAAAAGATTGCCCAGTGGGCTCTCTATTTCTATAGCTTCTGCATCTGTGAATTCAAACAACCACAGATCAAAACACTCTGGTGACTGTGTACAGATGTTTGCATCGTAGTTTCCTAAGCAATACCGTATTTGCACGGTATTTACACTGCATTAGATATCTCCAGTAGCCAGGAGTGATTTGAAGTCTGGGAGGATGCACCTGGTGGTACAGGAATGCATTTTGACTAGAAGGGACTTGATCAGCACAGGTGTTGTGTGTTCTGTTGCCAACTCTTTGTAGGTGCTGAGCAGTGACTGTCCAGGGAACTTGTGCTTTCCTAACCTCTGATGCCTCCCTTGAGTCATAGGAGCTCCCCAGGGAGCTGTGCACATTCTGTGGGCTGCACTAGGACCATATTTGTTGGCCGTGGCTGAGCTACACATGACCATGTCCCAACCCTGTGGCTTATAGCAAGGGCACCTGTCATCTCCGAGATTCAGGGACAGAATTTCAGTGGACTCAGCCAAGCTCCTAGGGTCTCTCACTGCCACCTGCAGTATTCCAGAACTGGGGATAGACTGGGCAGAGCCTGCTTCCAGGTTCGAAGGTATTAAGAGCACTCACTGGGTGCTCACCCCCGGGGACCCCAGGTCTTTGCCAAATCCCATGGACAGCAGCTCATCTGTAGAGGCCAGCTCCCTCCAAGCAAGCAAGCAAGAGGGGCCAGACAGAGCCAGCCCAGAGGGTGGTCGGGTTGCAAGTGACATCCAGGGCGTTGTGCTCTACTCTTTAGAGGCAAGTCACCAGACCCAGCCCACACTGGGAAGAGCAGGAGGTGAGAATCATCCTTACTGTCTTAGAAATCTGGCTGCCACAGAGACAGAAATGCACTCGAGCATAGGCTTTTATTTTGAAAGGACAATATTTCTGTCCTGGAGCAGCAGTTTGTTTTGTTTACCTGTTCTATCTTTGGATTTTAAATTGAGTCACCTGCTTTTATGAACACTTTTTGCACTGTTTTCCTTTTTTCTACCTGGAACCTATCTTCAAGAACCAACGTTCATCCAAAGGACAAGCTCAGGAACTGTTACACGGGGAGTTTCTGCCTTGTTTTTAAGCCGAGTCACTTTTCCCTCAAGAAATTAATGTGAGACGCAGTGGCGCTAAACCAGTGCATTCTGCCCACTGCCAACGCCTACGCGATAGCCTTCGATAGCCTCGGCGGCGCAGGACGCGGCCCTCTGAGCACCGACGGGAGCAGCCCCAACCCACTCACGGCGCGGGTGCTGCCGGACCTGCAGACTTCGTGCGTTCTCGTTTGGAGGAAAGGCTGAGTGAGCCCTGTGCAAAGTGTTTCCATCTAAGACCGCAGTCTAGGAAGACGCACAGAAGCGAGGGACGTTGCGAAAATCTGTGAACGCGCCTGCCTGGCAAGCACAAGGCCCTAGCTGTGCTCGATGACCGGGCTCGATGACCCTGGAGATCACACGCACACAGATCCCTTTTGGGAATGAAGTGTTTATTCTGAGCCCGCACAAGCATGCGTTTGTGGCCCCACTTGGCTGTGCACATTCGCTTCTGCTCCTTTACCTGCTGAAGGTGGCAGCTACCAAGATCAAGTGTTTTGAAACCAGAGGACCCAGGCGGAGGGGCACCGCCTGTGAGAAAAGGCAGCTGGGCGTGGGCCATGCTCTGCTATACGAAAAGGGGAAACAAAAGGTTCGCAAAGCATGTGGTAGGAGGCGTTTCACCTGGAAACGTGGTCTTTGTTCATGGGAATCAATTATGATACTTTATATCATTTCAGGAGGCTTTGCATTTGCATAATTAGGCTAGTAGTACAGACACCAGCTAAACATGGGTTTAGCTGATTGAGGCCTATCTGACATCCAGTGAATTTTACGTTTTAAAGTGTGCAACTAGATGCATTTTTGTTTTGGTTTTCTGGTGCTGGAGATTAAACCCAGGACTTTCGTGCTGAGTTACAGCCTCCAGCCTTCTTCTTCTCCTTCTTCTTCTCCTTCGTCTTCTTCCTTCTTCTTCTTCTTCTTCTTCCCTCTTCTTCCTTCTTCTCCTCCCTCGCCCTCCCCTTCTCCCTCCTCCTCCTCCTCCTCCTCCTCCTCCTCGTCCTTCTTCTTCTGATGGTTTCAGTAAACCACTAAGGTGTCTGGGATGGGCTTTGCCTTGCGATCCTCCTGCCTTGGCCTGCCAGCATGCTGGGATTACAGGCGCAGGCCACCACCCCAGGGTACAGTTAGAGGAGTTTGAACAGAGGCCTTGCACCAAGTTCTACATCTCCCCAGACTTGTGCCCTCTTTCTCCTTCGACTCCCTCACCCTGGCCTCTGCACCCCACCCCCACATCCCGGGCAGCCACTGATCTGCTCCCCAACACTAGCCTTCAGTTTGCATATCTCGGAGTTTTTCATCAGTGGAAGGATCCAGCGCTTGTTCTCTGTCGTCTGGCTTCCTCTGCCAGCACAAGTCCTTTGAGAACTACTATGTCCTGTGCTGTTACGGTTTAGATCTAAAACATTGCCTACAAGTTTCACATGCCCCAAAGAGGGATTCTTGGAAGGTGATTGAGTTGTAGGGTGCTGTTTTCCCCAGGGAGTGCGCTGCAGAAGAGCCAGGGCCGAGCGCGTGCTGTGGATGGCTCACCAGACCTGCTCCAGAAGGTACAGGTCCTTTGTACCAGGACAGTACCTGGTCCCTGGGCACTCTTCCCTCTCTGGGCTTCTTCCAGGATTCAGGCCACTTCTCCCGCCATCCCTCTCCACCAGGCTGTGCCCGCCTTGGAGCCTGAAGCCACGGGCTCAAATCAGTGCCCCCCGTTCAGTTGAGGGCGTGTGGTGCTTCTCCAGTGATGGCCGAGGCGTGACTCAAGTGCACCTGGCAGAGCTGTTCCTTCCCGTTGCTCAGCAGAGACCTGGCTTGTGAATGTGCCAACATTTGCTGTCCCACTTGGCACTTGTGGCATGGCCACCTGAGTTGTGTTGAGCTTTCGGCAGTATACAAAGAGGACTGCCACAACCATGTGTGCGGAGGGCTTTTGTGGGCATAGGCTGTCATTTCTCGAGCAAATATTTAGCAGTGGGTATGAGTTGTAGGAGGGGAGGTTTAGCGTTTTCTAAAGTGGGGCCCTACCTCGTGGGGTGAGGGAGGTACCAAGCCCCACCTCCTAATGTCCCCAACAGCGCCATCCTGAGGACCACGCCCAACACTGCATCTCGCCAAACCACAGCAACCTCGTTTTAATTTAGTGAGGCCCCAAAAGCTTCTCCTTTATTCTGAAGAGTTGTCCTGGTGTGTGGAGCGTTGCAGTAAAACCAAGAACTTTGAAATCAGATTAACCCATCTGAACTCGAATTCTGCCCCTAGTGACTGAGCTGCCTCAACCCCCTCCCTGTGAGGTGCACCGAATGCTGGGGTCTGTCCTGCAGACTTCAGGAAGAGAAACGCTTTGATGCACAGAACTGTGTTGGCAGGGAGCAGCTGACAGATGTCACATGTATATGCTGTGATCCTTCAGCAGTGAAGAGTCTGAACCAGGGAGATAGCTCAGCAGCATAAGCACCTGCTTGGCAAGTACACGGTCCCAAGTTCAATCCCAGTGCAAAAAAAAAAAAAAGTATTTGAGCTCTTGTGCCAGGAATTATGAAGGGCATTATTTGTAATTAGATGTCAATCTTTATAAATAACCTTGCACTGATACTTATTCATTGTGGAGAATCTAGAAAGCATAATTCTAGCTACATGTTAAGCTTAGCTGGTGTGGAGGGATTTCTCTTATTATTTAGTGCTCTTTACCCACTTCTGTAAAAGGCCAATGACTCAAGGGGAAGCTTGGGCAGCCAAGGGAAAAAAAAATGTATTTGGAAACTGAGCAAACCAAAAGAAGTCAGAGGCGATTACTAGCTCCTGTAGGGATGCCAGGAACAAGATTTAAAGGGGGTGCTGTGGTGAGGCGCATCAGAAGAGCTTGAGCAAGAGTAGTGCAGCTCAATTTTGGATGGTTTTCTTTCCTCATACATGGGTTGCTGTTATCTGTGGACCACTGGAGCTCCTCCAGGTTTGTAAAGATGAAGAGAAGTGACTGATTAGAAAGTCTGATGATCCTGATTCTTTTGGTTCTCTCCAATTACGGAAGACGAAGGCACCCTTTCCCTGGAGAACAGGGAAGATAGCAAAAGCCACCTCTCGGAGGGTGGAGGGAGATAAAGAGAAGCAGATTCCGAAGAGCACAGGGCAGTAATGTGCACTGGAGAAGAGTCTTAGTGCCTTGGGTGGCTTTAGTCAGAGGCTGTCTACAGCAAAGTGAGTGCGAGATTGGCAGTGCAGCACATGGCCCAGCTATGTGGCCTCCAAAGTTGGTGGCTTTTCCAAGGTCAACTAATGAGGCTAGGGAAACTGCATGGGCTTTTCCTTGCTCACAATCCCTCTCCCCTGTCTTTGTTCACTCCTCAATTCTGAAGGCTGAGGCAGGAAGGTCCACCTCCATAAACACTCCAAGCTAAACGTAGGTGTTATCAGGGAGCCTTCTGGGAAAGGGCAAACCCCTTCTCCTCCTCCTCCTCTTCCTCCCTCCTCCTTCATCCTTCTCCTTCTTCTCTTCCTCTTCCTCCTCCCCCTCTTTCTCTTCCTCCTCCTTCTTCTTTCATACTAGGGATCAAACTCAGGACCTTGTGCTTGCCAGGCAGGCACCAAGCAGTCCCATAACCTTTTTCTTTTTTTTTTTTTTTTTTGTATATTTTAGGGAAGGGTCTAAAGGGTGTTCAGGTCTCACTGTTAGACAGGACTCCTAATGATACGCCTGTTTACAGCCTCCCAGGAGCTGGGATTACAGGCGCGTGCCACCATGCTGTCTCAATTGCTGTCTCAGCTCACCCTGAGGGCAGGGCCAGCATGGCAGGACTGGGGATCAAACATGGGCCCCTGTGCCTGCCTGCAGGTGCTTTAATCTGCTGAACTATTTGGCCAGCCCCCATAACCTTTTTCTATCTCTCTTCTTTTTTCACTTACTGGTTCCTTTCTGCCTTGCTTACTTCATTAAATGTACATTTTAAATTAATGCATTAAGGCTAGGGAGATAGCTCAGTGGCCTAAGTACCTGTCCTGCAAGCCCAAGGACTTGGCATCAATCCCCAGTAATGCATGCCCACAGCCCCATGCTAAGCCGGCCAGAAACAGGGAGCATTGGCACATACCTCTAATCCCAGCACTGAGGAGGCTGAGGCTAGAGAATCACTATAAGTCTGAGCTGCATAGCAAGATGCTGTGTCAAATAAAATACATACATACATCTTTTAAAAATTAATTTACCTAGGATCTGTAAATTAAGTCAGAATTACTCTTTGTCTCCATAACATAATTTTGTTTTTTACATAGCTTTTCATCAAGATACAGGTATAGTTAAAAAAATAGAATTAACACAAAATTCCATTAAAATAGGGCCGGGGGATAGCTCCACAGCACAAGTGCCTGCCTGGCAAGGGCAAAGTCATGAGTTCAAACCTCAGTCCCAAAAAAAAAAAAAAAAAAAAAAATCATTAAAGTAATAGGAATTCAACAATGGTTGCTGTATTACATGATGTTATCCTCATATTAGTTGTTTAGGTGGCCAGATATAAACCTGAAAAATTGGTTAAAACAAAAAAAGTTATAAGAAATTAAAGAAATAAGAGTAAAAGAGGGCCCAGCAAGATGGCTCAGTGGTCTAAAGCGCCTGCTTGGGAAAGCTTGGGCAGCTTCAGGGACCGAGGTTTGATCCCCAGCACCACATGCTGCGCCAGCCTTGCCCCCGGCACCACATGCTGAGCTGGCCATAAAAATGAGTGAATAAACAAACAAAGGTTGTGAAACAAGAAATAAATAAATAAATAAATAAATAAATAAATAAGCAAGCCGGGCGTGGTGGCTCACGCCTGTAATCCCAGCACTTGGGAGGCTGAGGCAGGAGGATTGGTGCGAGTTCAAGACCAGCCTGGGCTACAAAAGTGAGTGCAGGACCAGCCTCAACTGCATAGCGAGACCCTGTCTCAAAAAGACAAAAATAAATAAATAAATAAATAAATAAATAAATAAGTAAAATAAAATATAAATAAATAAAATGTTAATTAAAAAAAAAAAAAAAGAATAAAAGAAAGCCGGCAAGATAACTCAGTAGACTAAATGCCTGCTTTGTCACATACAGAGACCAGGGTTTGATCCCCAGTCCCACACGCCCTGTTGGCCCCACTCCCAGGGTGCAGTGAGGGGGGACAGAGTCTGGGTATGGTGGTATGAGCCTGTAATCCCAGCACAGGGGAGGCTGAAAACAGGACAATCACCACGAGTCCAATCTGAATAGTGAGACCCTGTACCAAATACACAAATGGAGGGGCCCGGTGGGATGGCTCAGTGGTCTAAAGCGCCTGCTTGGGAAAGCTTGGGCGGCTTCAGGGACCGCGGTTCAATCCCCGGCATCACATGCTACACCAGCCCTGCCCTTGGGGTGGGCTGAGCCAGCCATAAAAATGAGTGAATAAACAAACAAAGGTTCTGAAACAAGAAAAAAATAAATAAAGAAAATTAAATAAAAGAAAAAAGAACCAAATACACAAATGGAAAGGAAAAACCTTCTTATGTAAGCTTAGGCAACTGCAGAGACCTTCATTCTGTCCCTAGCACCACATGCTGCCCCAGCCCCACCCTCAGGGTGGTCTGAGCCTGCCATAATAAAAAAATAAAAAAGACATCCCTGGGTGTGGTGGCTCATGCCTGTAATCTTAGCACTTGGGAAGCTGAGGCAGGAGGATTAGTGCTATTTCGAGACCAGGCTGGGCTACAAAAGTGAGTTAAGGCCAGCCTGAATTGCATAGCGAGAGCTTGTCTCAAAAATACAAAAAAAAAACCAAAAAAACTTTAAGCATAACTACTACTTTCAAATGGCCAACAGAAATCGACAGGATAATAATATACCTTCTTCCCTTCTTTATTTCATCCTTTTCCTCACCCCAGCTTTTCCTTCCCATTGAACAAATTCAAATGAGTTAGTTCTCCTGAAAATCCAAGTCAGTCTATTTTCCCACATGCAACAAACTTACCAAAATGTGTTTGCTAGGCACAAGTATATTGCATTTTTGTAGCCTTCAAGAAACCAAGAATATCTGAATTTGTATTTGGAAACTTAAGTTTCAGTATTCTAACTTACCTACAAATTACTCACTTTTTTATTTTTATTTTATTTTTATTTTTTATTTATTTTTTATTTTTATTTTTTTTGTCTTTTTGAGACAGGGTCTCGCTGTACAGTTCAGGCTGGCCTTGAGCTCAGTTTTGTAGCCCAGGCTGGTCTCGAACTCTCACCGATCCTCCTGCCTCAGCCTCCCGAGTGCTGGGATTACAGGCGTGCGCCACCACGCCCGGCTCACTTTTTTATTGTGTGCTACTAGAGGCATTTATCCCACTTGTATTTATTTGTTTTTACCAGTTTAATCTCCATGAAAACTGAGATACCTGAAAAGTGTGGTCATTACTTAGAAGTTACTTCTTTTATTTTCCAGAGAACCCTAAAAGTTGCTCTAATTGACACATGGAATGCTTTGGGCCTTGCGTCTAAACATGCAGCAGCGTAGACCAGAAGTTAGAAACTTAGTTCTCTTTCCCATCTTACAAGATGGCAGGTGAAAAAACTGAGAGAAGAACACTAAATGGGGCCGGCGGGATGGCTCTGTGGTCTAAAGTGCCTGCTTAGGAAAGCTTGGGTGTGAGCCGGGCGTGGTGGCTCACGCCTGTAATCCCAGCACTCGGGAGGCTGAGGCAGGAGGATCGGTGTGAGTTCAAGACCAGCTTGGGCTACAACAGTGAGCTCAAGGCTAGCCTGAACTGCATAGCAAGACCCTGTCTCAAAAAGACAAAAAAAAAAGGAAAGCTTGGGTGGCTGCAGGGACTGCGGTTCAATCCCCGGCACCACACGCTGCACTAGCCCTGCCCTCACGGCAGGCTGAGCCGGCCATAAAAATAAATAAACACACAAACAAAAGTTCTGAAACAAGAAAAAAATAAAATTAAATTTTTAAAAAAGGAAGCATTAAAAAAAAAAAAAAAAGAAAAGAAAGAACACTAAAGAGAAGAACCTCAATGCCAAGGAGGCTGCTACCAGTGGTACTGGTAAAAAGGATAAGGTGAAGGCAAAAAAGTCCAGGAAGGGGCAGCCCCACTGCAGCCAAAATCCTGTCCTGGTCCAAGGAATTGTTAGGTGCTCCCCATCTACTATGGATTCCAGAAAGGCCTTGTACAAGAGGAAGTGCACAGTTGCTAAATCAGAGGTTGAGAAGAAAAAGAAGGAGAAAGTTCTTACCACCATCACAAAACCAGTCGGTAGGGACAAGAATGGAGGTACCCAAGTGGTTAAGCTTTGAAAAATGCCTAGATACTACCCTACCGTAGATGTGCCCCAAAAGCTCTTGAGCCACAGCCAGAAACCCTTTAGTTAGCATGTGAGGAAGCTTTGAGCTAGCATCACTCCCAGCACCATCTGATCATCCTCATCGGGTGTCACAGAGGCAAGAGAAAGGTCTTCCTGAAGCAGTTGGACAGTGGCTTGCTACTTGTGACTGGGCCTCTTAGCCTTGATTGTGTTCTTCTATGAAGAGCACACCAGAAATTTGTCATTGCCACTTCTACAAAAGTAGATATCAGAAAAGTGAAAATCCCTGAGCACCTCCCTGATGCTCACTTCAGGAAGAAGCTGCAGAAACCCAGGCACCAGGAGGGCGAGATCTTTGACACCAAGAAAGAGAGATATCAGATTTCAGAGCAGCACAAAGTGGGTCAGAAAGCGGTGGACTCACAGATTTAACAAAAATCAAAGCTGTTGTTCAGCTCTGGGGCTACATGCGATCCATTTTTGCTCTGACGAATGGAGTTTATCCTCATAAATTAGAGTTCTAAATTTTTTTTTTTTTTTTTTGGAACTGGGAATTGAACTCAGGCCCTACGCTTGCAAGGCAAGCACTTATTCCACTGAGCTATCTTGCTGGCCCTAGAGTTCTAAATTTCTGACTAAGAACCTAATTAAATCACTGACATATTTTTTAAAAAACTAACATGCAGCAGAGATAAATATGATCTTGATGTCCGGCTACCCAGGCAAAAATGCGCACCAATAGTTCTGAAGACACTTCTATCTTATTTTGCCAATGAGCTTCATTTGTCTGTTAAATATTTATCTGAAGCACGTGAACTAAAAGTCACCGGTAGGCCATTTACGAGCTCTGTCACCTAGCAATCAGCCAATTTTAATAGAACTGCCTTGGGAATTTTGTCATCTAGACACACCATGTCACACATTCTCCAAAGCAGCATGCAAACATACACACGTACACACCAAAATCATGCAGCTTGCTTGCTAAAGCTTTAGTCAGGAGATAGAGAAATGCAGTATTAACAGTTCACAAAAGGCAAGTTTAATTCAATTTATATTCATGACAATATAATGCCACTGATAGTCGCTGACCATGGCCACCCACAGCCTACCTTCCTCTGACTCAAGCAAGTACAGGGTTAGCTGCTCTCCAGGGAGGACTACAGGGCCAACGATCTCCAAGAGTCTTGAGGGGCAAAACTATCTTGCTATGGAAAGCAGAAAAGTGAAGCCTACACAGAGGGCCAGAAGTCTTCACATGGGAACCCTCCCTGCAGCTTGGGGTCACCTCAGCGCAGAGGCTCTGTTCACAAGGCATGCGGAGCTAGACTGTAGCTTGAGCACAGAGAACCCCAAAGCGAATTTACAGGGAAGGGCCCTGCGCTGGGCTGGATGGAGAAATCCCTGCCAGAGGTGGAGTGGCTGCAGGCATCCGGCCAAGCCTGCTTCTAGGAATTCTGGAGCAGTTTGACTTGGAGAGGTTAAGCTGTGTTCTACGCATCGCTCTTTCTTGGAAGCAGACTATATTCTCACTCCAAGAACTTTAGATATAGTCAGAGTTAAAAGAAATATTTTATTTTTCTTTTGTATGGACTTGTAACCCAACGCTACAAAAATTACTAAGACCACTAGTAACTAATTAGAGGAGCTTTAAATATATTCGTCCCCAAAATACACTCTGCTATGAGTGGGAGAAGAACCTAGATAGGAACTTTATTAAGCATTAAATCAAATACACTTTGAAGTTCCAGAGGTAACTGCAAAACTACTACTAACACCACGATTCGACCCCAGCACCACATGCCGCACCAGCCCTGCCCCCAGGACTGGCTGAGCCACCCACAGTCTAGGTGTAGTGGCACCCGCCTATGATACCAGTGCTGAGGAGGCTGAAGGCAGGAAGATCACTATAAGTCTGAGCTCCTGCGCAATGAGCTCCTGTAACAACCAAATACATTAAAGTAAAAAAAAAAAAAAAAAAAAAAAAAAAAAAAAAAAAAAAAAAAAAAAAAAAAAAAAAAAAAAAAAAAAAAAAAAAAAAAAAAAAAAAAAATTAAACTATTACTAACTACTAAACCTCTAAAGTATTCATGTTTAAGCCATTAGAAGGAAAATAAAGGGACTAAGGAAAGTTTGAGCATGCCAATAAGAAGCAGGGAAAGGTAGAAAGGTTAAAAAATATCAACTGAAAAACCCAAAATGTTAAATGTGAACAATGTTAAAAGACCTCAGTAAAATACATATTGTTAGGTGCAAACCCACGCAGTCAACCAGGCCCAGCATTCTGCAGGCTGGCTGTCTAGCTGACCAAGACAGCAGTGAACAAAGGGACAGGAGACTACACAATGTTTCAGGGAGGGTGATCGTGGGCTGGAGCAGCCAGGTAACAACCAGATCACGAGTTTCCGGATGAGGTGGAACAGCTAAATTTAGGCAGGCATCATCCTTTTTAATTTTATTTACACCAGAGGGGAGTGAGCTGAAACCAACATAGGTCAAGAGGAAGTGAGCCGAGACCAGAGTACAATGTGGGGCAGGGTTGGGATTGGGTTTGGGTAGGTTAGCTAGGAAACTGAGGAAGGAATGTTTGGGGCAAGATGCCCTGGGAAGCTAAGAGGAAGTGTTAGAGGCAAGATGCCTGGGAAACTTTGAATCCTGACCTATCACATACATGCTCAGGTGGACTCAAATTCAGCCAAGGCGTATTAAAAAAAAAATCATGATGACAGGAAATTTCAAAGAAAAAAGTAGAAAATTTCCTCCTTGAAAAATAGCAAAGTTCATGCATGCATTCCACAGTCCTTAGGCCCAGGATCAGCAGCGCCCCCTACTGCGGGAGCGCCGAGCTGCGCCGGGCGCCCGCAACCTCGCAGGCACCAAACCGGGTCCCCGCAGGGCCGCGCATCCTGGGGGCGCCCTCTGAGGGTGAAGAGAGGCTATGCAGACCCTGCTCAGCCGCGGAGACCATAGGGCAGTCAGACCAGTACCTGAGCTTCTATTCTAGCTCGTGACGACTAGCGGCAGGGCTTCTCGGTGGAGGCATGACCGGGACCGCAGCGGGGTGGACGCAGGCCCCACAGAGCGAGGTGCGGTGGCCGCCTGCCCACCTAAGACACAGCTGTTTGGTAGCAACCTCCGTCTTCAGGGTGCGCCTGGACACCAGGTTGCACCAGGTGCGCCCCGGACTCAGATGCCCGCTGCAAGGCAGTGGGCTGGCCGGCGCCTCTGGGTGTGTCACTTGCGCCGTCGTGAGGAAAGTGGCCTCGGGCTTGGCAGTCCTGAGGCCTGGGCTCCTGCACAACGGGGGAAGCCCAGCGCGGCGCTCTTGGGGACTTTCAGGTCTGCGCGTCCCAGGTGGCGGGCCTCGAACCCTCCTCCTCTACGGTGGGTATCGCCCTTTCCCAAAGGTCTTTGTTTCTCCCCTTTAAAAACTGCTGAAGGGCCCTGGAGCAGCAGGGACTTCTTGGTGGAACGACTTCATGCTTTTAGCCACACAGCCAAGCGACCTCGAGGGGCTCAAACACAGACAGTGGAATGGAGAAGCAGCGGGCCCCAACCTGGGGCGAGGGCCGCTCAGAAAGGGAACAGCTCCTACGGTGCCATCTGGGGGCTGCTCCATCAGGGCTGTCATCATAGGGCTCCGAACTCTATGAGAACACTCCCCAACCGGCCACCACCCACTACCTCTGTCTAGAGCCCTTCCTGGTCCTCCACTCCGTCTGGGAAGTTTATATTTGTAATCCCATGAATAAATTATTTGAATCCCATCAAGGGAATTCCCATCTACCACACCCAGCATAACCCATGTTGAGACTAAAGACACTGACCCATATTAGTATTTTTGGGGCCCAGGAGTCCTAAGTCTAGCCCTGATGATGGCTATCCAGAACAAAGGTCTGGACCCAAGGCCAAACCCAGGTTTTATTCCGTCACAACGAAACCAGCGGCTTGAGGATGAGTGATCCATTATGAGAGTAGCAGAAGTAGGTGAGTACCAGGCAGGGCCAGGTGAGAGACCCGAAGTCACCCTGCCATGTTCAGAGAGTAATCTGCACTACACAACGGAGTGTCTAACGAGTTGGGGTCAGTGCTCAGCTCTGATATGTAACCTTTCACACTGCTGGAAGTCATAGCCTCTGACTCCAGGCTGGATCCCAGCTGACAGGGTGGAGCACTGACCCATCTCACACTAGGGAGCAGCAGGTGGGGATTCTGGGGAAACTGTGTGCTATCTTTGAAGACCACCCCTAGCACCCCTGCTAGGCCAGCTGAAGGGATAAGGAAAAGCCCTCACCAGCTCTGTGTGTATTAGTGCAAGGAACTGGGGCCAGGCTCAGGCTAAGTGGAGACCACTGCTCTCCTTCCAGGAGAGCCGCCCAGGCAGCCTCCTCAACCCAATCTTTGCATCCCTGTGCTCACTGATGACAGCTAATGGGGGTCAAGGCAAGCACCCTGCAGCCTCCATTCTCCAGCCCTCTCCTCCACTCCACAGGTGGCTCTGTGCTCCTCCTACCTGGCAGAACAGCACATATGCAGCAGAACATGGGGGTCCCTGCCAGCCAGGGGGACCCAAGTGTCCTCCCCATCACTGGGACCTGTGGAAACTCTGCCAGGGAGCTCTGGGAATTCAAAACCATAGAATCAAAGTCATGTTCGTTTGCCTCCCTTGGCTTTCTTTATACGGTGCCCAGTTAGCTTTCTTTCTCTCTTTTCTTTGTCAGCTTCATTGCACAGCTGGCATGGATGAGACCTGCAGGGAAGCTGCAGGACACTTTGTAGCAGAGTGAGGGGCAGGCTCATGGCTCCAGCCCCCTAAGGGGTATGGGTGGCAGGGCCTCAGGAGGAAGTCGCCAGGACACACCAGAGTCACCCAGCAGCTCTGCGCAGGGCCACCCCTGCACCTGGCTTTCCTCCCTGTAGATGATGACTCTGCCAAACATTCTCTGATGTCATCTCGAAGCATGTAGGACCCCTAGGGGCTTGGGGGCGCATCCTGTAAGCTTGTACAGCAAGGAAACTTACTGAATCACAAAAGGGCATGTGAAATCTTCCTGTGTTTTCTTCCTGCATGGGGTGATTTGAGTCAAGAGAGTCCCTGTGGGGGCCACTGTGTTTAGAGCTCATGTCTTGGGTCGTCTAAGGACATGTAAAGGATGTGAACCCAGCACTGAGCACAGGCGCGGTGCAGGGTGCACTTATCTGGCAGTGACCGGGCTGTAGTGAGCCACGCGTGCCCTGGGTGGGCCAGCGTGGAGGAATGTAAGTGGATGATAACAAGGTTCATGAGCCATAAACAAGAGGATGCAGCCTTTCAAACTCGTGTCTGCCCCATGTGCCTCCTTGTCCCTGGGACTCTTGCTTACAAGATGCTGCTCCGGGTCCCCATCCTCAACAGCTAGTGTAGTCAACAGGCTGGTGTGAGTGTCCTGGTGTGAGTCACTGCCTAGTGACTATGGAAACAGTGCTGGCTACCAAGCAAGAGCCCTGAGGTAATGCCAACGTGTGTAGCCCTGAATATCTCTAGCCACCTTTTGGTGGCTTGGAAGGCTCCACAGGACTGGGAAGCAGTCCACCGGAACCCCAAATGTTCCTCGAGCCTTGGAAGGGATGGACTCACAGATCCCTCCCTTCCTCCCGGCCTCCAGCCGCGAGCTGCCAGCACAGGTGGCTTCGTTTCTCTTCACCACATGGGGCAAGAGGCAGAAGCCCTGACCCAGCAAGCAGGCCAGCTGCAACAAACTGAAGCAGACCTGAGCGTCAGCTAACTGCTGCACACCTCACATCCAGAGGCCATCCAACCTCCCCCAGAAGTGTCTCCTTACCTCTGGGAGGAGTCTCAGGAGGGTCTCCTGCTTTGGATGCAGGCCTGACATTTGCTAGAAGGTGGAGGTGAGGAGACCCTAGCCCAAGGAGGAGGGGCATGAAGCCTGCCCACCTCTGCCTTGCACGTGCACAGCCACAGAGCTTCAAGAACAGGCAAAGCAGTGAACACAAAAGATGGGTAAGGCCGTGCCTGCATGGCTGTGCAGCTGTGGCACAACGAGGCTGATAACACAGAGCTAAGACCACGGCGATATCCAAAATAGCCAATATAGCCAGCACACACATACGCACACACACGTGCACCGGGTTCTGCATTACGTGCAGAGAACAGCCCCCCACGCAAGTAACCAGACTTTGGTAAGCTGGTTAGTGATAGCAGCTCACCTAGCTTGGTCAGGTCCAGGTGATGTCCTGGCATGTCCAGCCTCCCTAGAAGTGGTGTCTATGCTGAGGAGCTGGCATGTGCCTGATGATGTTTCCACCATAGCCCTGATGAGGAGCTGCTTATGGTGCTTAGGGAGAACCTGGTCTTGGCAAGCATCCAGCACATGAGGGACAGTGGCAGCCCTCTGAGCTCCCTTCATCTATGACGCTGTGGACACCTTAGCCCAGCAGGGGATATGGAAGTAAAGCACCAAGGTAAGGCAAGCCCCATACCTGAAGTACCGTACACACTGTACCAGCAAAGGGAAAAAAGCAGGAGGCTCCGAGGGAGCAAGGCCAATCCCTGGGACAAGTGATGGAACCCCAAAAGTCAACTGGCACCAAATCTGGATGGACCTGCTGATGACCAGCTTGGCCACAGAGCAGATGACGGGCAGCCCTTGTCCTGACTCAGCCCTTGAGTCAGAGTCATGTCTCTGACTCTAGTGGCAGCTCCCCGGCAATACATCCAAAAGTGGGGCCCAGTGGGATGGCTCAGTGGTCTAAAGCACCTGCTTGAGAAAGCTTAGGTGGCTTCAGGGACCGCAGTTGGATCCCTGGTACCACATGCTGCACCAGCTCTGCCCTCGGGGCGGACTGAGCCGGCCATAAACATGAGTGAATAAACAAACAAAGGTTCTGAAACAAGAATAAATAAATAAATAAATAAATAAATTCAAAAATTTCCCAAAATAATACATCCAAAAGTAAAACCAGCCTCAGTGAAACAGGAGGAGGTGACTGTGGCCTCCTTTTACCTGGACTAGGATGCCGGTTCCCTGGTTAGTGTGAAAATGACTATATGTTGGTCCCCAAAGAACATACAGTGTGTGCTCGTGTTGGTAGATGCTGGAGCTGAGTTGACACCACACAGGGTATGTTACAGTTTATGTCTAGTTGTTCCCCCAAAGCCTCATGCAGTCATAGGGCAGGGACTTCTATAGATTGAGACTTGACTCATGAGTCCCTGGGATTATGTATTTCAGTACTGATCTTGAGTTTGAGACTTGATCCAAGATCCCTGGAATTATGTGTTTTAAGTACTCCTGGGATTATTATGGGTGTAGCTTCAGGTGGACAGGCTAAGGCAGAGAGCCTGATGTAATTTAAAAAGAGAGACAGACTAGAGCTGTTGCTGTCTGCTTCTCTGGTTGGTCGATTGCCTCTGTTGCCACTGTTGCTGTTCCGCCGCCATGAACTGGATGCTGTCTGCCCTGTTCCACTCAGCCTTGGGCCAGCCGAATATGGATTGAAACCTCCAGTAACTGTGAGCTAAATAAACCTTTCCTTCCTTCATTTTGGGTGTTGGGTATTTGTCCGAGCAACGAGTAAAGAGTAACTAAGACAGGGTGAATCTGCTTTCCAATCTGCCTGCTAAAAACAGTAACCCAAGGTCATCCGCACCATGCACTGCTGGCCCTCCCCTCCCTTCAAGGCTGTGTGGGCAAGGCTATAGCCACTGCCTGGCACCCCTGAGGGAGCCAGGTGATGTACCCTGCACTGAGCCTATTCAGCTCCCTGGGGTTGCCCAGGGGGAAGCCTGATGGAACACAGTGGATGACCGTGGATGACCGGGAACTGAATAAAGTGACTCCTCTACTGTGTGTCATGGTGCCTAATATTGCTGGCCGGGATGCTCAGCTCTCCCCTACACTTGGCTGATACCATTATGCTGTGGATCTGACCAGCGCCTTCTTCCCCATGGCAGTCACAGCTGGCAGTCACCTCGATGGCACCCTTCACCTGGGACAGCAGCCAATGCACCTTCCAGGTGTTACCACAAGGTTATTTGCATAGCCTGACTTTGTGCCATGCCTGGTGGCCCAGGACATGGCCCCCAGACCAAGGCACACTCTGTGTCACGGTTCTGTTACGTGGACGATATCATGTTGACCTCAAACTGCCTTGCAGATTTGGAAGCTGCCATACACAGTTTGTAGGACTTTGCTCACCTGGGGGTGGGTGGTGGATGACACAAGGTCCAGGGACCTGGCTTGTGTGTCAGATTCTTGGGTGTTATCTGGTTGTGTAGGATTGAAGTAACTCCTCGTGTACTATTGATAAAACCTAGACATAGCCCAGACCCGCAACAGCACGCCAACTGCAGTCACACACAGGCCCATGGACTTTTGGTGGATGTTCACATGTGCCAGGTTCAGCAGATCTCCAAGTAGCTTACTAGAGGAACTCCTGCTTAGTGTACAGAATTGTCCTGCTGAAATGTGTGGCCTGACCTAAACCTGTCCCCTTGTCTTCCACTGAACAGAATATAGCACTCTTTCCTAAAGTGAAGGTCGTCACTGCCCAACTCAGTGTTTGAGTACAGGGTAGTTATAGGGAACTGAACACAGAAGATTTCCGGGAAGAAGGTAGAGTGGTGAGTAGCAGGGAAACAGCCTCCCTGAGATTTGATATCCAGACTCTGGAATACAGCAACGTGAGGAAGAGCAGAATGAGGGAAGTGGGGCTCCAGGGCCCGGGAAGGATATGAAGCAAGAATTGAAGCTCACAGGGAGAATAAGCACAGAGACCTCAACAAAGAAGAAGCAGGTGGTCCATGGCACCCCCTGCTCAGGCCTGGACTATACTGCATGGGACAGTGGCTTGAAGCTGCAGGTGCATGGTGGCTACTGGCGACCCAGAGGCCTCCACAAAGAAGGGCACCAGTGGAAAGGAGCAGTGGCTCCATGGACAGAGGTAACTGGAGTGTTGTCAGTTGTCAGTTTGGGCTCCCACAGGAGAGCGCCTTTGCCAGGGCACCTTAGAGAGAGGCCACCTGAGCCAGGGCCTCAGAGCAGCTGCAGGCTCTACCTAGGGCTCTGGCTGGGCTTAGGCCCATGGAGAGTGTGGGCTTGCTGAAGGCTGGGCAGGTCTGCTTCCAGCCTGCAGCCTGCAGCCAGCATAAACATCAGTGCAAATGGTATGCAGACCCACTGGGATCACCCAGCACCGGGGTGCTGCTGGCTTTCTGGGATTGGTCCAGGTAGATGTGGACTCTGCCTGCCCACTTTGCTTGCCAGCAACAGCAGAAAACACCTTAAATACTTCCTATTTTTCCCTTGTTTTCTTTCTTTATTATTATTATTATTAGTAGTAGTATTTTAAGTTATTTATTTATTTATTTAATACAGGGTCTCTCTACACAGTTCACAGTTCTGAACTGCTTCTTCAGTTCAGACTCATAATGATCCTCCTGTCTCAGTCTCCCTGGCACTGGGATTATAGGTGTGCACCACCACTCCCAGTTTCAGTGGCCAGCTCCGTGTGAGGCTGGCACAGCATGCAGTACCTGGGATCAAAGCTGGGTCTTTGCATTTGCTAGGCAAGTGCTTAGACTGCCAAGCTATCTCCCCAGCCTTCTTTCCCTATTTTTTGTGATAAAAACCCTACACAATTCTGGGAAACAATCCAAAAATTCATTAGGAATCAGAAGAGACCTAGGATAGCAAAAAACAGTTCTGGACAACAAAGGCAAGATAGGGGCTTCACAATACCTGACTTGAAACTATATTACAAAGAGACTGTGCCAAAAAAAAAAAAAAAAAGACACAGCATCCGCTCCCCCCACCAAAAAAAATAGACCCAAGGATTGATGGAACCGATCAGGATGCAGAGACAGCCACAAACACACCTAGCTGCCTCTTCCACAAAGGTGCTAACACCTTCCCTGGAAGAAAGCCTCTTTCATGAATGGTACTGGAAAAACAGGCTTTCCAAATGCTGAAGGTTAAAACTAGACCCACGTCTTTCACCATGCACTAAAATCAAAATAAATCAGAGCACTAATAACTGTCATTCAGAAGCACTTACTCTGCTGTAAGACAGAATAGGTAAAACTCTTGAAAATATACATGTAGGGAAGACTACATGAACAAAACCTCAATCACGCAGGAAACATTACAAAGAACCAAAAATTTCGATCTGATTATGTTAAAAAAGCTTTTTCACAGCAAAAGAAACCATCAATAGAGTAAAGAGACAGCCTACACAGAATGAGGGAAAAAACTACCAGCTCTTCTTCATGTAAAGGACTAACATCTAGAATACAGAAAGAACTGAAACAATCAGACACTCCCAAAATTAAAGAATCAATCTACAAATGGGCATCTGAAAGGAAAGGACATTCTTTCTCAATTCAAGCAATAAAACTGAGAAAAGAATTTTCCGTTCAAGCCGGGCATGGTGGCGCACACCTGTAATCCCAGCACTTGAGAGGCTGAGGCAAGAGGATCACTGTGAGTTCGAGACCAGCCTCGGCTACAAAAGTGAGGTCAAGGCCAGCCTGAACTGCATAGTGAGATCTTGTCTCAAAAAGACCAAAAAAAAAAAAAAAAAAAAGAATTTTCCATTCAAGAAATAGAAATAGAAAATAAATATATGAAAAAATATTCAACATCACTGAGAGCCAGGGCACGGTGACACACGGCTGTAATCACAGCACTTGGGAGGTGAGGCAAGAGCATTATCTTGAGTTTGCGGTGAATGTGATCTACACAGCAAGCTCAAGGCACCCTGCCCTACAATGTGAGATCCTCTAAAAAGGAATAGCATATAAATGATAATGCAACACTAAGATTCTATTATGGTTTGTGTCTAGTTGTCCCCACAAAGCCTCATGCAGTCATTGGGTGGGGACTTTTAGAGTTTGAGATTAATTTATGATCCACTGGGATTATGGGTCTTAGTACTGCTAGGACTGTGAGTGTGAGTACTACATCCAGCCTGGGGCAACAGCCCAAACGCAGCTCAGGAGGGACAGCCCTGCACTCTGTAGCCATTGTTGCTGCTACTCCTCCATTCTACCCTTTTGTTCTTTGCTGCTGCCATGAATGTCCCCTGCCTTGTGCCACTGTGCCTCAGAGTCAGCTGAGTATGGACTGAAACCTCCAGTAACTGTGAGATAAGTAAGCCTGTCCGTCTTTCATTTTCAGTATTGGGTATTTTGTCTCAGCAAAGACAGAAGAGTAGCTGAGACAGATTCTATCTCACCCCAGAAAGAAAGGCAGTCATCAAGAAACCAACCAATGACAAATGCTAATGGGGCTGTGGGGAAAAGAGGAACTAGATGCCCATCCAGGGATGGATGGATCAGAAAAATGTGTGTTTTTTCTAATACCATGGAGTAGTATTCTGCCATAAAGAGTACACTTAAGACATTAGTAGGTAAATAGATGTACTTTTTGATTCATGTTTTTAAGTTTCACTATGCAGTTCAAACTGTTCTTGAACTCACTTTGTAGGCTAACGCCAATTGCTCTTAGTTCACTGAAAAGAAACGTTTGTACTAATGTTGTCTGGAGTTTTTATGCCCATATCCTGTACTCTGAGCAACTACTTTAGGGATAACAATATGCAGTGTATTAACTATTGTGATTCTATTATTTAGTTATGAAATTTTGTTTTATTTGTTCCACGAAAAAGAATCTATGTGTATAAACTAAGTCAGACATGGACACTTATGTATTGCATAGTTTCTGTTATGAAAAACCCAAATTATAAGGAACAAAATAAATGATAGATAGTAGGAAGTATAAAGTGTTCTGCCTGCCCTGAGAGAGCCTCTGAGCATACATGTTGCTCTCACAGCCACCTGAAACCATTAAGAGCCATGCTGCCCTCAGTAAACAGAAAAGATGTTCATAAAAGAAATTGTGGACCAGACATGCAATCTCCGCAGGGAGTCCAGTATTATTTGCACAGCTGCACTGACCAGTCTGGGAGCTCTGGCCCCAACACTTCACCCGGGGCCCTTGGGATCCTAACCCCATCCCCAAACCCCAGGCGAATGCAACTTCTCCTCTGGCCAGATGCTGGAATCATTCATGACCTCAGTCTGCCCACACCTGGACAAAATAAATCCAGCCCTTGCTCACATAAAGCCCATGTCCAGGCGCTTCCTCATGCACTGCTGATAACAGAGAGACAAATCTTCCTCCAATGGGAAGGCGATCAAGAGTTGGAGAAGAGGAGGGAAAGGAGATGGAAGAAGGAATAAAGACACGCTGTGCGCGTGACCCGCCCCATCCAGGGAATGTGAGCATTATGTACTGCAAACGTGTGCTAATAAAGAAATTAAGGCCAGGTGTAGTGGTGCACACCTGTAATCTCAGCACTTGGGAGGCGGCAGCATGAGGATCGGTGTGAGTTTGAGACCAGCCTGGGCTATAAAAGTGAATTCAAGGACAGCCTGAAATGCATAGCAAGACCTTGTCTCAAAAAGACAAAAAAAAAAGAAAGAAAGAAAGAAAGAAAGAAAGAAAGAAAGAAAGAAAGAAAGAAAGAAAGAAAGAAAAAAAGAAAGAAAGAAAGAAATGAAGTTAAGATATGAAAATAGGATCACAAAACAAGGAAAAAGGAATGTACCCTCTCCTCCCCTAACCTTCCCAGTGCCATATTTATTCCTAGGATGCAGAATCCCAGGAACTCTCCTATGGCCCCTGTCTACTGCACCCTTAGCAGAGTTTGGACAGAGGACCTATTGGGAACAGGTACTCAGGAACCAGCCACTTTCACTGCCATGGTCTTTATTCTGACATCTCCTTCTGCCTGCAGAGTCTCTCTGAGTAACCAGAGGACAAAACAGAAGGACTTGAAGTCAAGCAATATCAAAAAGCCAGATCCTCTGGAGAATGTTGCCACAAACTGAGTAAAGCTGCATTGATTAACTTGAGAATTGCCGCTTTATGACACTGGGCCTTCTTGCCCGTAAAAATGAGCTCTGCCAAAAATTGATACATAGGGGCCCGGCGGGATGGCTCAGTGGTCTAAAGCGCCTGCTTGGGGAAGCTTGGGGAGCTTCAGGGACCACGGTTCGATCCCCGGCACCACATGCTGCACCAGCCCTGCCCTCGGGGCAGGCTGAGCCGGCCATAAAAAAATGAGTGAATAAACAAACAAAGGTTCTGAAACAAGAAAAAAATAATAATAAATAAAATTAAAATAAAAATTCTTTAAAAAAATTCATACATATCACACACTGTTTTGTTTTGGTTTTTTCACATGAATTGCTTCTACTTTGTATGCATCCATGTCTTAGGCACTTTTTACTTGTTGCTGGGACAAATACCCAACACTCAAAATGAAGGAAGGAAAGGTTTATTTAGCTCACAGTTACTGGAGGTTTCAATCCATACTCAGCCAGCTCCAAGGCTGAGTAGAACAGGGCAGAGAGCAGCAATTCATGTCAGCGGAACAGCAATAATGGCAACAGAGGCAGCCAACCAAACAGGGCAGCAGAGAGCAACAGTGCTAGTCTGTCTCTCTGTCTCTCTTTATATTACATTCAGGCTCTCCACCTCAGCCTATCTGCCTTAGGCTACACCCATAATCCCAGAAGTACTTAAAAAACATAATCCCAGGGATCGTGGATCAAGTCTCAAACTCTAGAGCAGTACTAAAACACATAATCCCAGTGACTCATGAGTCAAGTCTCAATCTATAGAAGTCCCAGCCCCATGACTGCATGAGGCTTTGGGGGGACAACTAGACATAAACCATAACAGTCCACATTTCAGCAGTTAGTGGTCCTGAACAGACATTGGAAAGATGCTGCAGGGCCTAGGAGGTCAGGCCACCAGCCCTGGGAGCCACTGCAGGCCAGGCTGCTCCATTGATCCTGATGAGCCCGAGAAACCAGCACCAAAGCCAAGCCCACGCCTACCCAGTTCTTGTTCCAGTTCTCAAACTGCACATGCACCGGACCCAAATGGAGGTAAGGGCTTCTGAAAGGAATCCCAAATGCCTGTGTAAACCTTTTTCAGCTCCAAAGCAAGGTGGGTGGGGGAGCAGGAATAATCCAGATAGCATATGAATGTCTTCTTGTGGCCCTGCTTGGTCTGCCCACCAGGGATCTGGGTGCCAGCAGTTCTGCATGACCCTAGTGGCCGCTCTGTTCACCTCATCATACCTGAGCTGAGGCATCGGCTGGTGGTGGCAGCAGGCAGCAGCCCAGGGCCCAGTACTCATTTCCCAGGCTGGTAGAGAATGAATGACTGGGGTTCCAAAGCTAAAGGAGGCAGGGCAGAGACTCTTTCCAACCTTACCTGATGGCTTCTGGCCAAAGGAAAGAAGGGGTGTGGGGAGTCCTAAGGGTGACAGTGTGACAAAGGAGAGGAAGGGGAGGGAAAAGCAGCACCCCTCAATCAAAGCGGGGGAGAGATGGTATGCCCTGAATTCCTCACTGAAGGCCAATTTCAGAGGGGCTCAGAAGGTTACAGTCTACGCACTGGCCAAGGGTTCCAGTGGAGGAGAACCCTGGAAGGTTTTTAAGGTTAAGACTTAAAAACACAGTGGGGCCAGCAAGACAGCTCAGCAGTCTAAAGCGCCTGTTTAGGCAACCATAGGGATACCACATGCTGCGCCAGTCCCACCCCCAGGGCAGGCTGAGCCGGCCATAATATAATAAATAAATTAAATTAAAAAAGAAGCCAGGACACAGCCAAAGCACCTCCACACATAACAGGAGTCCCACAGGTGGCAACATGAAGCCTTCTCATTGACTCACCCAGCCCCCCAGGCCAGGGTTCCAGGTGGCAGAGGCCGGGTAGGGAGGGGGAAGGCAGCGCTCTGGGCCATGAAATCAGCAGCAAGATGATTGTATGATGTGTCTTTTCATAGTTAAGTTAGATGTACTCCACCAGTCCAGATGTGGATCAACTTAAATAGCCTTTCTTGGTCCCACAAATCCAATTATGCGGATGGTGGTTATACCTGACAGGACTATTTGTTACAGCACAACTTGTATGTTCAAGTGGACAAAAAAGTTAGTACCATTTACAGTATCTTAAGATAAGCTGCCTTGGACCAGCAAGATAGCTCAGTGGTCTAAAGTGCCTGCTTAGGCAAGCTTAAGCAAGTGTGCAGGGACCACGGTTCTATGCCCTGTACCACGTGCCACACCAGCCCTGCCCCCAAGGTGGGCTGAGATGCCACCCCCTCAAAAAAAAAAAAAAAAAAAGATGAGCTGCCTTTGAATGGGAGCTTCCTTGCCAGTACTTTCAAGTCTACAAGAACTAGAAAATGTGCTACTGTGAAGGACCAGCCAAATAGCTGCAAGCAGGGAGTAAGAGGGGGTTGATCCCCAAGCTTGCCATGCAGGCCCTGTCCCCCGGGAGGGCTAAGAAGGCATTTGAGACTGGGTGTGGTGGTGTCAGCCTGTAACTCCAGCTCTTGGGAGGCTGTAAACAGGTGGATCACTACAAGTCTGATCTAGTGGTGAGACCCTGAACACCTGTAGACCCTCCCCTAAAATGCAAAAAAGAAGGAAGGAAGGAAGGAAGGAAGGAAAGAAGGAAGGAAGGAAGGAAGAAAGAAAGAAAGAAAGAAAGAAAGAAAGAAAGAAAGAGAAAATGTATTACTATGGAAAATGAAGACTGTTTACATCCAATTGGGGTGGGGGCTGGAGGGGCGGTTCAGCAGGTTTTGATTAATTGCCATAACACTGTCCTTCAGGCAGCTAAGGAAGTTCCACGTTTTCTTTAGACATCATTAAGTGTCAATGAATTGTGCCATTTTGCTAGCATTGATATGGCTCTGATATCACTCCATTAGAACTATTAACTCCATTCATATTAATTTTTTTTTTTTTTTTTTTTTTTGCGGGACAGGGGTTCAAACTCACGACCTTGCACTTGCCAGGCAGGCACTTGTACCTCGGAGCTATCTCCCCAGCCCCTCATATTAATTTTTGTTACAAATCTTACAAAGGGAGGGGTGCTTCTGGGTATTTAAGTTCACATTCTATTTTAAGGGTATTTATTCTCTTTTCATAAATGGTCCCAGCCGGTGGTGGCTGCCATCTTGCATCGCTGGAGCTCCACGCATACTTTTTTTTTTTTTTTTTTAAACGACATATAGTGAGCAATTAGGTCATGGATTTGAGGTGCCCCGAAAAATCTGATTATGATGCATACAGATTGGATTTATAAGCACATAAAGTACAATTGAAAATGGAGAAGACAGCCCAGGCAGAAAGTATGAATTCCTTTCCACAACTCACTTCTACAGCAGGGTAGAACCTTTCCTCCTCTTCGCAGGGTTTGTGCAATCTGTTTTGGGTGCTACGATTACAACTACGACTATCACAAGGAAAACCTAGTACAACGCAAATAAAATAAAAATTGTTTAAAGTTAAGGATGTAGCCGGGCGTGGTGGCGCACGCCTTTAATCCCAGCACTCGGGAGGCTGAGGCAGGCGGATCATTGCAGGTTCGAGACCAACCTGGGCTACAAAAGTGAGCTCAAGGTCAGCCTGAACTACATAACGAGACCCTGTCTCAAAAAGACAAAAAATAAATAAATAAATAAATAAATAAAATAAGTTAAGGATGTATAGAATCGGTTTTGGCAAGGTTAGGTGCAAGCAAGCTTACGGAACAGCTTAGTGCTAACAGTTTTAACTATGAATAAGATTTATGGGACGCACGGAGACGTCATCTGCAGAAATCACACTTCGCAGAACGCTGAAATGTGGGCCATAAGTGTGGCGTTTGTAGACACTGCAGAAGGGGAAACTGAGGCTGAGGGGACACCCCACCACTAACTGGTAGCCCTCAAAATAATTAGATCTTGCACTTGCAACCAAACGCGCAAACTCTCGCGAGAACCGTGCGCCCTAGCGGAGGCGCGGGCCCGAGGCGCGAACTCTCGCGAGCGCGGCTGCGGACTCCTGACGGCGCGGCCGCGGCTGGCATGGCGTGGGCTGGGCGGCCCGCAAGCCGGGCCGAGAGCCAGCGCGAGCAGGACCTGCGAGCGCTTATCCGCCAGGTCACCGGCCTGCGGGACGAGGCGGACCCCAACTTCCAGCTGGCCCTGAACTTCGCGTGGTCCAACTTCAGGTGCGGCGGCGGAGGCCGCGCGGATCCCGGGGCGCGGGCAGCTGCTTTCCGCACCGCGCGCGGGCGCTGCGAGCGGCGGGGCGGGCGCCTGGGCTGGGCCGAGCCGAGGGGCGGTGCCGCGCGCGAGAGCCGCCGCAGCTCCCGGCCCCGCTCTGCCCCGGCCGGAGCCTCCCGCTGCCCGCCGCCCGCCCAGGCGAGCGACCCAGCCCAGGTCCCACGCCGCGCTGCGTAGCGCTGACAGTTCTCGGGCGGGTCCCAAATACGATGCGCGCGGCCCGGGCGTGGCCAGTGCCGTGGGGATCACTGTCCATGGCGGAATTATTAGAGAAGGGTTTCTGGTCAGTGCTAGTGTTCTACCTATGTAATTCCCAATAAAAATCAGTTTTTGTGTGCAGGACATTGAACCCAGGATCTCGTGCGTGCTAAACTCGGGCTTTACCCTTGCTAGGCTCCGCCTCCAGCGCAGCGAAAGCTGCTTGAATGGAAAGCTACTTTTCAGACTGTCATTGATTGCCTTACTGATCGTAGACAAAGTATCTACTTGGTTTACAATGAGAAGTGAGGGTTTTCAAAGTCAGTAACAGCATACCATGCTTCTGCAATAGTAAATTCGATTCTTAATTTAATATATAAAAAATGGCAGCGTTCAAAAAGCTTATGTAACTTAAATGCTGTATCCCAAGCGGTTTTTCTGTTAATATTTCTAAATGAAAAATATCTAAATGGCTGTAGGCAGACAGTCACCATTTTAAAGGTGAAAGAAACAGAAGAAAGTACTCCTTTTTAAAGATTGTGAGAATGGTACACACCTAGCACTCAGGAGGCTGAGGCAGGAGGAGGATTGAGGCGAATTCGAGGACAGCCTGACCTGCACAGTGAAACCCTGTCTGGAGAAGACAAGGATTAAGAGACTAAGTTATAATAGGTAAAATGTCGCTGAGCTCAACTGCTTGCTGGAATGTGCTGGGTGTTTTTTATGGCTCATTGAGCCTAGGGCACTCTGCCACTGATCTGCATCCTTGTAATGTTCTGTGTCGGTGCAGAAACAACAAGAAGACCCGATGAATTTAGTTAAGAGGTCTCTCTGAGACTTATCTCTCTCGAAATGAGCCTCGGCCCTCAGAAGTATCTGACTTTTATTTGCGGGGGGGGGGGGGGGGGC
>PVJA010021626.1:0-35323 GCA_004027025.1 Myocastor coypus | reverse complement strand
ACCCTCCGCGGGTAAACCCATGGACCCCTCTGCCGCCTCTCTGCCTTCCGCGACCAACTTCCTGTTCCAGCACAGCACAAAGCGCACAAGCTGGGAGCTGAGCCTGCGCACCCGCCGCGGGTAAGCCCCTGCTCCCCTCTGCCCCGCCCCTACGTTCTCGCGAGTAACTTTCTGTTCCAGCCCAGTGCAAACCACACCAGTGGGTGTTGAGCCTGAACACCCGCCGCGGGTAAGGCCCTGAGCACCTCTGCCCCGACTCTGCGTTCCCATGACTAATTTCCTGTTCCAGCCTAGCCCAAACCGCACTGCTGGGAGCTGAGCCTGCGCACCCCCCGAGGGTAAGGCCCTCCGGGCCTCTGCCCTGACTCTGCGTTCCCGTGACTGTCTTCCTGTTCCAGATCAGCCCAAACCGCAACGCTGGCAGCTAAGCCTGCTCACCTGCCGCGCGTAAGCCTCTGCGCCCCTCTGCCCCGCCTCTGCGTTCCCACGCCTAACTTCCTGTTCCAGCCAAGCCCACACCGCACCGCTGGAACCTAATCCTGCGCACATGCAGCGGTTAAACCCCTGCTCCCCTCCGCCCAGCGTTCGAGTTCCCACGATTAACTTCCTGTTCCAGCCCAGCCGAAACCGCACCGCTGGGAGCTGAGCCTGCGCACACGCCGCGGGTAAGACCGTGCGCACCTCTGCCTCACCTCTGCATTCCCACGACTAACTTCCTCTTTCAACCGAGCCCAAACCGCACCGTTGGGAGCTAAGCCTCCGCATCCACCGCTGGTAAGCCCCTGAGCCCCTCTGACTTTCCTCTGAATTCTCCCCACTACCTGTTCCAGCCAAGCCCAAATCACACCCCTGGGAGCTGAGCCTGCGCACCCGCCTCAGGTAAGCAGATGCGCCCCTCTGTCCCGCCTCTGCGTTCCCGCCACTAACTTCCTGTTCCAGCCCAGCCAAAACCGCACCGGTGGGAGCTGAGCCTGCGCCCAGGCCGCGGTAAGCCCCTGCGCCCCTCTGCCCCACCTCTGCGTTCCCGCGACTAACTTCCTGTTCCAGCCCAGCCCGAACCGCAACGCTGGGATCTCAGCCTGCGCACCCGCCTCGAGTAAGCCCCTGAGACCCTCTGCCCCGCCTCTGAGTTCCGGCGATTAACTTCCTGTTCCAGCCAACCCAAACCTCACCGCTGGGAGCTGAGCCTGCTCACCCGCCACGGGGAAGCCCCTGAAATGCTCTGGCCCGCCTCTAGATTCCTGCAACTGACTTTCTGTTACAGTCCAGCCCAAACGGCATCGATTTGAGCTGAGCCTGCGCACCTGCTGCCGGTAAGCCCCTGCGCCCATCTGCCCCGCCTCTGTGTGCCCACGACTTACTGTTCCAGGCCAGCCCAAACCGCACCGCTGGCAGCGGAGCCTGGGCTCCCGCTCGGATAAGCTCCCTGCACCACTCTGCGCCACCTCGGCATTCCCGCGACTAACTTCCTGTTCGAGCCCAGCCCAAACCGCACCGCGGGGAGCTGAGCCTGTGCACACGCCGCGGGTAAGCCCCTGCGCCCCTGTGCCCTGCCTCTGCTTTGCCGCGACTAACTTCCTGTTCCAGCCCAGCCCACACTGCACCGCTGAGAACTGAGCCTGCGCACACGCCGCGGGTAAGCCCCTGCGCCCCTCTGCCCCGCTTCTGCGTTCCCACGACTAACTTCCTGTTCCTGCCGAGACCAAACCGCACCGCTGGGAGCTGAGCCTGCGCAACTGCCGCGGGATAGCCCCTGGGACCTTCTTTCCCACCTCTGCATTCCCGCGAGTAACATCCTGTTCCAGCCCTGCCCAAACCGCACCGCTGGCACCTGAGCCCGCACACACGCTGCGAGTAAGCCACTGCCCCCCTCTGCCCTGACTCTGCGATCCCGCGACTAACTTCCTGTTCCAGCCCACCCCAAACGGCACTGCTGGGAGCTGAGCCTAAGCACCGGCCGCGGGTAATCCCCTGCGCCCTTATGCCCCACCTCTGCGTTTCCGCGACTAACTTCCTGTTCCAGCCCAGCCCAAACCGCACCGCTGGGAGCTGAGCTGGCGCACCTGCCGCGTGTTAGCCCCTGCGCCCCTCTGCCCCGCCTCTGCGTTCCTGCGAGAGACTTCCTGTTCCACAACAGCCCAAACCGCACTGCTGGGAGCTGAGCCTACGCAGCCGCAGCGGGTAAGACCCTGCGCCCCTATGCCCCGCCTCTGCGTTCCCGCGACTAACTTCCTGTTCCAGCCCAGCCCAAACCGCACCGCTGGGAGCTGAGCCGGCGCACCTGCCGCCTGTTAGCCCCTTTACAAGTCTGCCCCGTCTCTGCGATCTTGCGAAAGACTTCCTGTTCCACCCCAGCCCAAACCGCACTGCTGGGAGCTGAGCCTGCGCACCCGCCACGGGTAAGCCCATGCGCCACTCTGCCCCGCCTCTGCGTTCCCGTGATTAACTTCCTGTTCTAGCACAGCCCAAATCGCACCGCTGGGATTTGAGCCTGCCCATTCGCCACGGGCAAGCCCCTGCGAACCTCTGTCCCGGCTCTGCGTTCCCGCGACTAACTACCTGTTCCTGCCTAGCACAAACCGCACCACTGGGAGCAGAGCCTGCACAACTGCCGCGGGACAGCCCCTGTGACCTTCTGTCCCACCTCTGCATTCCCGCGAGTAACATCCTGTTCCAGCCCAGCCCAAACCGTACCGCTGGCACCTGAGCCCGCGCACACGCTGCGAGTAAGCCACTGCCCCCCTCTGCACTGACTCTGCTATCCCGCGACTAACTTCCTGTTCCAGCCAAGCCCAAATCACACCACTGGGAGCTGAGCCTGCGCACCCACCGTGGGTAAGCCCCTGCGCCCCTATGCACTGCCTCTGCGTTCTCGCGAGTAACTTCCTGTTCCAGCCCAGACCAAACCGCACCGCTGGGAACTGAGCCTGCGCACCCACCGCGGGTAAGCCCCTGCGCACCTCTGCCCTGCCTCTGCGTTCCAATGATTAACTTCTTGTTCCAGCCTAGAACCAAGCCGCACCGCTGGGAGCTGAGCCTGGGCACCCACAGTGGGTATGCCCCTGCGCCCCTCTGCCCAGTATCTGTGTTCCCGCGACTAACTTCCTGTTCCAACCCAGCCCAAACCGCACCGCTGGGAGCTGAGCCTGAACATCCGCCGCGGCTAAGACCCTGTGCCCCTCTGCCCCGCCTCTACGTTCCCGCGACCAAGTTCTTGTTGCAGAACAGCCCAAACCGCACCGCTGGGAGCTGAGCCTGCACACCCGACGCGGGTAAGCACCTGCGAACCTCTGCCCCGCCTCTGCGTTCCTGCGACTAACTTCCAGTTCCAGCCCAGGCCAAAGCACAACGCTGGGAGCTGAGTCTGCGCAGACGAGGCGGAAAAGCCCCTGCGCCCCTCTGCCCCGTCTCAGGGTTCCCGGGACAAACTTCATGTTCCAGCCCAGCCCAAACCACACCGCTGGGTGCTGAGCCTGCGCACCTGCCGAGGGTAAGCCACTGCAACCCTCTGCCCTGCCTCTGCGTTCCCGCGACTTACTTCCTGTTCCAGCCCAGCCCACACCGCACCGCTGTCACCCGAGCCTGGGCACACGCTGCAGGTAAGCCCCAGCATCACTCTGCCCAGCCTCTGTGTTCCCGAGACTAACTTCCTGTTCCCGCCCAGCTCAAACCGCACCGCTAGAGGCTAAGCCTTTGCACCCGCCGCGGATAATCCCCTGCGCCCCTCTGCCACGCCTCTGGGTTCCCGCGATAAACTGCCTGTTCCAGCCCAGCCCAAAGGGCACCGATGGGAGCCGAGCCTGCGCACCCATCGGGCGTAAGCCCCTGCACCTCTCTGCCCCGCCTCTGCGTTCCCGCGACTAACTTCCTGTTCTAGCCCAGCCCAAATTGCACCGCTGGTAGCTGAGCCTGCGCAACCGCCGCGGGTAAGCCCCTGCGACCCTCTGCTCCGCCTCTGCGTTACAACGACAAAATTCCTGTTCCAGCCCAGCCCATACTGCCCCGCTGGGAGCTGAGCCTGCGCACCCGCCATGGGTAAGCCCCTGCGTCCCTTTGCCACGCCTCTGCGTTCACACGACTAACTTCCTCTTCCAGCCCAGCACAAAGAGCACCGGTGGGAGCTGACCCTGCGCACCCGCCACGCGTAACACCCTGCGCCCGTCTGGCCCGCCTCTGCGTTCCCTCGACTAACTTCCTGTTCCAGCCTAGGCCAAACCGAACCGCTGGTATCTTAGCCTGCGTACCCGGCGCGGGTGAGCCCCTGCGCCCCTCTGCTTCACCTCTGCGTTCCCGCTACTAACTTCCTGTTCCAGCCCACCCCAAACCACACTGCTGGGAGCACCGGCCACGGGTAAGCCCTTGCGCCCCTATGCCCGGCCTCTGCGTTCCCGCGACTAACTTCCTGTTCCAGCCCAGCCCAAAAAGCACCGCTGGGAGCTGAGCTGGCGCACCTGCCGCGTGTTAGCCCCTGCGCCCCTCTGCCCCGCCTCTGCGTTCTTGCGAGAGACTTCCTGTTCCACCCCAGCCCAAACGGCACTGCTGGGAGCTGAGCCTACGCACCCGCCGCGGGTAAGCCCCTGCGCCCCTATGCCCCGCCTCTGCGTTCCCGCGACTAACTTCCTGTTCCAGCCCAGCCCAAACCGCACAGCTGGGAGCTGAGCCGGCGCACCTGCCGCCTGTTAGCCCCTGCACAAGTCTACCCCATCTCTGCGATCTTGCAAGAGACTTCCTGTTCCACCCCAGCCCAAACCGCACTGCTGGGAGCTGAGCTTGCGCACCCGCCACGGGTAAGCCCACGCGCACTCTGCCCCGCCTGTGCGTTCCCGTGATTAACTTCCTGTTCTAGCATAGCCCAAATCGCACCGCTGGGAGTTGAGCCTGACCACCCGCCACGGTTAAGCCCCTGCGAACCTCTGCCCCGGCTCTGCGTTCCCGCGACTAACTACCTGTTCCTGCCTAGCACAAACCGCACCACTGGGAGCAGAGCCTGCGCAACTGTCGCGGGATAGCCCCTGTGACCTTCTGTTCCACCTGTGCATTCCCGCGAGTAGCATCCTGTTCCAGCCCAGCCCAAACCGCACCGGTGGCACCTGAGCCCGCGCACACACTGCGAGTAAGCCACTGCCCCCCTCTGCTCTGACTCTGCTATCCCACGACTAACTTCCTGTTCCAGCCAAGCCCAAATCACACCACTGGGAGCTGAGCCTGCGCACCCACCGTGGGTAAGCCCTTGCGCCCCTATGCCCCGCCTCTGCGTTCCCGCGAGTAACTTCCTGTTCCAGCCCAGGCCAAAGAGCACCGCTGGGAGCTGAGCTGGCGCACCTGCCGCGTGTTAGCCCCTGCGCCCCTCTGCCCTGCCTCTGCGTTCTTGCGAGAGACTTCCTGTTCCACCCCCGCCCAAATCGCACTGCTGGGAGGTGAGCCTACGCACCCGCCGCGGGTAGGCCCCTGCGCCCCTATGCCCTGCCTCTGCGTTCCTGCGACTAACTTCCTGTTCCAGCCCAGCCCAAACCGCACTGCTGGGAGCTGAGCCGGCGCACCTGCCGCCTGTTAGCCCCTGCACCCGTCTGCCCTGTCTCTGCATTCTTGCGAGAGACTTCCTGTTCCAGCCCAGCCCAAACCGCACTGCTGGGAGCTGAGCCTGCGCACCCGCCACTGGTAAGCCCATGCACGACTCTGCCCCCCCTCTGCGTTCCCGTGATTAACTTCCTGTTCTAGCACAGCCCAAATCCCACCGCTGGGAGTTGAGCCTGCCCACCCACCGCGGGTAAGCCCCTGCGACCCTCTGCCAAGGCTCTGCGTTCCGGCGACTAACTTCCTGTTCCAGCCTAACACAAACCGAAACGCTGGGACCTGAGCCTGTGCACCCTCCGTGGGTAAGCCCTCGCATACCTCTCCCCCGCCTCTGCGATCCCACAGCTAACTTCGAGTTCCAGGCCAGCCCAAACCGCACCGCTGGGAGCTGAGCCTGCGCACCCGCTGCGGGTATGCCCCTGCGCCTCTCTGCCCAGCCTCTGTGTTCCCGCGACTAACTTCCTGTTCCAGCCCCGGCAAAACCGCACCGCTGGAAGCTGAGCCTGCGCACCCGCTGCAGGTAAGCCCCTGTGCCCCTCTGCCCCGCTTCTGCGTTCCTGTGACTATCTTCCGGTTCCAGCGCATCCCAAACCGCACCACTGGGAGCTGAGCCTGCGCACCAGCCGCGGGTAAGCCCCGACGCCACTCTGCCACACCACTTCGTTGCCGTGAGTAACTTCCTGTTCCAGCCCAGCCCAATCAGCACCGATAGGAGCAGTGCTGGCACACCCGCCACGGCTAAGCACCTGTGTCTCTCTGCCCCGCCTCTGCGTTCCCACGGCTAACTTCCTGTTCCAGCCAAGCCCAAATCGCACCGCTGGGAGCTGAGCCTGAGCATCCTCCGTGGGTAAGAACCTGCGCCCCTCTGCACCGCCTGTGCGTTCTCGCGAACAACTTCCTGTTCCAGCCTAGCCCAAACCACACCGGTGGGAGCTGAGCCTGCGCACCCGCCGCGGGTAAGCCGTTGCGTACCTCTGCCCCACCTGTGCATTACCGTGAATAACTTCTTGTTCCAGCCCATCCAAAACCGCACCGCTGGGAGCTGAGCCTGCGCACCTGCCGCGGATAAGCCGCTACGCCACGCTGCCTCACCTCTTCGTTCCCCCGAGTAACTTCCTGTTCCAGCCCAGCCCAAACACCACCGATGTGAGCTGAGCCTGGGCACCCGGCGTGGGTAAGCCCCTACACCTCTCTGCCCCGCCTCTGCGTTCCCGCGACGAACTTCCTGTTCCAGCGTGGTCCAAACTGCACCGCTGGGAGCTGAGTCTTTGCACCCACCGCGGGTAAGCCCCTGCGCCCTTCTTCCCCAAATCTGCGTTCTCGGGAGTAACTTCCTGTTCCAGCCCAGTGCAAACAGCAACGCTGTGAGTTGAGCCGGCACCCCCGCCGCGGGAAAGCCCCTGCACCCCTCTGCCCCTCCTCTGCCTTCCCGCGACTAACTTCCTGTTCCTGCCTAGCCGAAAACGCACCCCTGGGCGCTGAGCCTGCACACTCGCCGCGTATAAGCCCCTGCACCCCTCTACCACGCCTCTGCGATCCCGCGACGAACTTCCTGTTCCAGGTCAACGAAAACCGCACCGCTGGGAGCTGAGGCTCCGCACGCGCCGTGGGTAAGACCTCGCGCCCCTCTGCCCCGCCTCTGTGTTCCCACGGCTAACTTCATGTTCCAGCCCAGCCCAAACCGCACCGCTGGGAGCTGAGCCTACGCACCCGCCGCGGGTAAACCGCTGCGCCCCTCTGCCCCGCCTCTGCGATTCCGCGACCAACTTCCTATTCCAGGCCAGCCAAAACCGAACCGCTGGGAGCTGACCTTGCGCACCAGCCGCGGGTAAGCCCATACGCACCTCTGCCCCGCCTCTGCGTTCCAGCGACTAACTTCCTGTTCCAGCCCAGCCCAAACGGCACCACTGGGATCTGAGCCTGCACACTCGCCGCGTATAAGCCCCTGCACCACTCTGCCACGCCTCTGCAATCCCGCGACAAACTTCCTGTTCCAGGTCAACGAAAACCGCACCGCTGGGAGCTGAGGCTCCGCACGAGCCATGGGTAAGACCTCGCGCCCCTCTGCCCCGCCTCTGCGTTCCCACGGCTAACTTCATGTTCCAGCCCAGCCCAAACCGCACCGCTGGGAGCTGAGCCTACGCACCCGCCGCGGGTACACCGCTGCGCCCCTCTGCCCCGCCTCTGCGATTCCGCGACCAACTTCCTGTTCCAGGCCATCCAAAACGGAACCGCTGGGAGCTGACCCTGTGCACCAGTCCCGGGTAAGCCCATGCGCCACTCTGCACCGCCTCTGCGTTCCCGCGACTAACTTCCTGTTCCAGCGCGGTCCAAACCGCACCGCTGGGAGCTGAGCCAGCGCACCCTTCACGGATCAGCCCTGGCGCCCCTCTGACACACCTCTGTGTTCCCGAGACTAACTACCTGTTCCAGCCCAGCCCAAACCGCACCGCTGGGAGCTGACCCTGCGCACCAGCAGCGGGTAAGCCCATACGCCCCTCTGCCCCGCCTCTGCATTCCAGCGACTAACTTCCTGTTCCAGCCCAGCCCAAACGGCACTGCTGGGATCTGAGCCTGCACACTAGCCGCGTATAAGCACCTGCACCCCTCTGCCATGCCTCTGCGATCCCGCGACGAACTTCCTGTTCCAGGTCAATGAAAACCGCACCGCTGGGAGCTGAGGCTGTGCACCCGCGGCGGGTAAGCCCTCGCGCCCCTCTGCCCCGCCTCTGCGTTCCCAAGGCTAACTTCCTGTTCCAGCCCAGCCCAAACCGCACTGCTGGGAGCTGAGCCTAAGCACCCGCCGCGGGTAAGCCGCTGCGCCCCTCTGCCCCGCCTCTGCGTTACCGGGAGCAACTTCCTCTTCCAGCCCAGCCCAAACCACACCGCTGGGAGCTGAGCCTGAGCACCCACCGCGGGTATGCCCCTGATCACATCTGCACAGCCTCTGTGTTCCCGCGTCTAACTTCCTGTACCAGCCCATCCCAAAGCGAACCACTGGGAGCTAAGCCAGCGCACCCGCTGCGGGTAAGCCCCTGCACCCCTCTGCCCCCCTTCTGCCTTGCTGGGACTGACTTCCTGTTCCAGCCCAGCCCAAAGCGCACCGCTGCGAGCTGAGCCTATGCAGCCGCCGCGGGTAAGCCGCTGCACACCTCTGCCCCGCCTCTGCGATTCCGCGAAGAACTTCCTGTTCCAGCCCAGCCAAAACCGAACAGCTGGGAGCTGACCCTGCGCACCAGCTGCGGGTAAGCCCATTTGCCACTCTGCCCCGCCTCTGCGTTCCCGCGACTAACTTCCTGTTCCATCGCGGTACAAACCACACCACTGTGAGCTGAACCAGCGCACCCTTCACGGATCAGCCCCGGCGCCCCTCTGCCACACCTCTGCGTTCCTGAGACTAACTTCCTGTTCCAGCCCAGCCCAAACCGCACCGCTGGGAGCTGACCCTGCGCACCAGCAGCGGGTAAGGCCATAAGCCCCACTGCCCCGCCTCTGCGTTCCAGCGACTAACTTCCTGTTCCAGCCCAGCCCAAACGGCACCGCTGGGATCTGAGCCTGCACACTCGCCGCGAATAAGCCCCTGCACACCTCTGCCATGCTTCTGCGATCCCGCGACAAACTTTCTGTTCCAGGTCAACGAAAACCCCACCGCTGGGAGCTGAGCCTGCGCACCCGCCGTGGGTAAGACCTCGTGCCCCTCTGCCCCGCCTCTGCGTTCCCACAGCTAACTTCCTGTTCCAGCCCAGTCCAAACCGCACCGCTGGGAGCTGAGCCTACGCACCCGTCTCGGGTAAGCCCCTGCGCCCCTCTGTTCCACCTCTGAGTTCCTGCGACTAACTCCCTGTTCCAGGCCTGCCCAAACCGCACCACTGGGAGCTGAGACTCCCTACCCACCACCGCAGGAAAGCCCCTGCGACCCTCTGGCATGCCTCTGCATTCCCGCGACTAACTTCCTGTTCCTGCATAGCCCAAACCACTACTCTGGGAGCTGAGACTGCGCACCCGCCGCGGGCAAGCCCCCGTGCCACTCTGCCCCGCCTCTGCGTTCCCGCAACTAACTTCCTGTTCCAGCTCAGCCCGAACCACACCGCTGGGAGCTTAGACTGCGCAACCACCCCGTATAAGACCCCGCCCCCCTCTGCCCCGCCTCTGCGATCACACGACTAACTTCCTGTTCCAGCCCAGCCCAAACCGCACCGCTGGGCGCTGAGCCTGCGCATCCACCACGGATAAGCCCCTGTGCCCCTCTTCCCCGCCTTTCTGTTCCCACGACTAACTTCCTGTTCCAGCCCAGCCCAAACAGCACCGGTGGGAGCTGAGCCTGCGCACACGCAGCAGGTAAGCCACTGTGGCCATCTGCCCCACCTCTGTGTTCCCACGTCTAACTTCCTGTTCCAGCTCAGCCCGAACCACACCGCTGGGAGCTGAGCCTGCGCAACTGCCGCGCGTAAGCCCTCACGCCCCTCTGCCCCGCATCTGCGTTCCCACGGCTAACTTCCTGTTCCAACCTAGCCCAAACCGCACCGCTGGGAGCTGAGCCTACGCACCCGTCTCGGGTAAGCCCGTGCGCACCTCTGCTCCACCTCTGAGTTCCTGCGACTAACTCCCTGTTCCAGCCCAGCCAAAACCGCACCGTTGGGTGCTGAGCCTCCGTACCCACCGCGGAAAAGCCCCTGCGACCCTCTGCTCTGCCTCTGCGTTCCCGCGACTAGCTTCCTGATCCTGCCTAGCCCAAACCGCACCGCTGGGAGCTGAGCATGGGCACCCGCCGCGGGTAAGTCCCTGCGCCCCTCTGCACTGACTCTGCATTCCCGCGACCAACTTCCTGTTCCATCCAATCCCAAACCGCACCGCTGGTAGCTGAGTCGGCGCACCCGCCGCGGGTAAGCCCCTGCACCTCTGTGCCCCGCCTCTGCGTTCCAGAGACTAACTTGCTGTTCCAGCCCAGCCCAAAACGCACCGCTGGGCGCTGAGCCTGCGCATCCGCCACGGATAAGCCACTGTGCCCCTCTTCCCCGCCTTTGCGTTCCCGCGACTCACTTCCTGTTCCAGCCCAGCCCAAACAGCACCGCTAGGACCTGAGCCTGTGCACACGCAGCACGTAAGCCACTGTGGCCCTCTGCCCCGCCTCTGTGTTCCCACGTCTAACTTCCTGTTCCAGCTCAGCCCGAACCGCACCGCTGCGAGCTGAGCCTGCGCAACCGCCGCGCGTAAGCCCTCGCGCCCCTCTGCCCCGCATCTGCGTTCCCATGGCTAACTTCCTGTTCCAGCCCAGCCCAAACCGCACGGCTGGGAGCTGAGCCTACGCAGCCGCCGCGGGTTTCCGCTGTGGCCCTCTGCCCTGCTTCTGCGATCGCGCGAAGAACTTCCTGTTCCAGCACAGCCAAAACCGAACCGCTGGGAGTTGACCCTGCCCACCTGCCGCGGGTAAGCCCATGAGCCCCTCTGCCACGCCTCTGCGTTCCCGCGACTACCTTCCTGTTCCAGCGCGGTCCAAACCGCACCGCTGGGAGCTGAGCCTGCGAACCCGCCATGGATCAGCCCTGGCGCCCCTCTGCAACACCTCTGCATTCCCACGACTAACTTCCTGTTCCTGCCCAGCCCAAACCGCACCGCTGGGAGCTAATCCTACGCAACCATCTGGGGTAAGCCCCTGCGACCCTCTGTTCCACCTCTGAGTTCCTGCGACTAACTCCCTGTTCCAGCCCAGCCAAATCCGCACCGTTGGGAGCTGAGCCTCCGCACCCACCGCGGGAAAGCCCCTGTGACCCTCTGCCCCGCATCTGCGTTCCCGCGTCTAACTTCCAGGTCCAGCCCAGCCCACACCGCACCGCTAGGAGCTGAGTCTACGCACCCGCCGCGGGTAAGCTGCTGCGCCCCTCTGCCCCGCCTATGCGATCCCACGTCCAACTTCCTGTTCCAGCCCAGCCAAAACCGAACCTCTGCGAGCCGACCCTGCCCACCTGCCGCGGGTAAGCCCATGCGCCCCTCTGGCCCGCCTCTGCGTTCCCACGACTAACTTCCTGTTCCAGCGCGGTCCAAACCGCACTGCTGGGAGGTGAGCCTGCACACCCGCCGCGGGGAAGCCCCTGCACCCCTCTGCCCCACCTCTGCGTTCCCGCCACTAACTTCCTGTTCCAGCCCAGCCCAAAGCGCAACGCTGGGAGCTGAGCCTGCGACCCACCACGGGTAAGCCCCTGCGCACCACTGCACCACCTCTGCGATCCTGCGACAAACTTCGTGTTCCAGCCCAGCCCAAACCGCACCGCTGGGCGCTGAGCCTGTGCACCCGCCTCGGGTAAGCCCCTGCGCCCCTCTGCACAGCCTCTGTGTTCCCGCGACTAACTTCCTGTTCCAGCCAAGCCCAAACCGCACTGCTGGGAGCTGACCCTGCGCACCTGCCACGCGTAATCCCCTTTGCCCCTCAGCCACACCTCTGCGTTCCCGCGACTAAGTTCTTGTTCCAGGCCAGCCCAAACCGCATTGCTGGGAGCTGAGCCTGCGCAGCCAACGCGGGTAAACCCCTGCACCACTCTGCCCAGCCTCTGCGTTCCAGGAACTAACTTCCTGTTCCAGCTCAGCCCGAACCGCACCGCCGGGAGCTGAGCCTGCGCAGCCGCCCCGCGTAAGGTCCCGCGCCAATCTGCCCCACCTCTGCAATCCCACGACTAACTTCCTGTTCCAGCCCAGCCCAAACCGCACCGCTGGGAGCTGAGCCTGCGCATCCGCCGCAGATAAGCCACTGTGCCGCTCTTCCCCGCCTTTCCGTTCCCGCGACTAACTTCCTGTTCCAGTACAGCCCAAACAGCACGGCTGGGAGCTGAGCCTGCGCACACGCAGCAGGTAAGCCACTGTTGCCCTCTGCCCCGCCTCTGTGTTCCCACGTCTAGCTTCCTGTTCCAGCTCAGCCCGAACCACACCGCTGAGAGCTGAGCCTGCGCAACCACCGCGCGTAAGCCTTCAAGCCCCTCTGCCCCGCATCTGCGTTCCCACGGCTAACTTCCTGTTCCAGCCCAGCCCAAACCGCACCGCTGGGAGCTGAGCCTACTCAGCCGCCGCGGGTTTGCCGCTGTGGCCCTCTGCCCCGCCTCTGCGATCCCGCGACCAACTTCCGGTTCCAGCCCAGCCAAAACCGAACCGCGGGGAGCTGACCCTGCCCACCTGCCGCGGGAAACCCCATGCGCCCCTCTGCCCCGCCTCTGCGTTCCCACGAGTAACTTCCTCTTCCAGCGCGGTGCAAACCGCACAGCTGGGAGCTGAGCCTTCGAACCCGCCACGGATCACCTCCGGCGCCCCTCTGCAACACCTCTGCATTCCCACGACTAACTTCCAGTTCCTGCCCAGCCCAAACCGCACCGCTGGGAGCTGAGCCTACGCACCCGTCTGGGGTAAGCCCCTGCGCCCCTCTTTTCCACCTCTGAGTTCCTTCGACTAACTCTCTGTTCCAGCCCAGCCAAAACCGCACCATTGGGAGCTGAGCCTCCGTACCCACCACGGGAAAGCCCCTGGGACCCTCTGCCCCGCATCTGCGTTCCCGCGACTAACTTCCTGTTCCAGCCCAGCCCACACCGCACCGCTGGGAGCTGAGCCTGCGAACCCGCCACGGATCAGCCCCGGCGCCCCTCTGCAACACCTCTGCATTCCCACGACTAACTTCCTGTTCCTGCCCAGCCCAAACCGCACCGCTGGGAGCTGAGCCTACGCACCCATCTGGGGTAAGCCCCTGTGCCCCTCTGTTCCACCTCTGAGTTCCTGCGACTAACTCTCTGTTCCAGCCCAGCCAAAACCGCACCGTTGGGAGCTGAGCCTCCGTACCCACCGCGGGAAAGCCCCTGCGACCCTCTGCCCCGCATCTGCGTTCCCGCGACTAACATCCTGTTCCAGCCCAGCCAAAACCGCACCGCTGGGAGCTGAGCCTACGCACCCGCCGCGGGTAAGCCGCTGCGCCCCTCTGGCCAGCTTCTGCGATCCCACATCCAACTTCCTGTTCCAGACCAGCCAAAACCGAACCGCAGGGAGCTGACACGGCCCACCTGCCGAGGGTAAGCCCATGTGCCCCTCTGCCCTGCCTCTGCGTTCCCACGAGAAACTTCCTGTTCCAGCGCGGTCCAAATCGCACCGCTGGGAGGTGAGCCTGCACACCCGCCGCGGGCAAGCCCCTGCACCCCTCTGCCCCGCCTCTGCGTTCCCGCAACTAACTTCCTGTTCCAGCCCAGCCCAAACCGCAACGCTGGGAGCTGAGCCTGTGCACCCGCATCGGGTAAGCCCCACGCCCCTCTGCACAGCCTCTGTGTTCCCGCTACTACCTTCCTGTTCAAGCCCAGTCCAAACCACACCGCTGGGAGCTGACCCTGCGCACCTGCCACGAGTAATCCCTTTTGCCCCTCAGCCACACCTCTGCGTTCTCGCGAATAAGTTCCTGTTCCAGGCCAGACCAAACCGCATCGCTGGGAGCTGAGCCTGCGCAGACGACGCGGGAAAACCCCTGCGCCCCTCTGCCCAGCCTCTGCGTTCCAGCGACTAACTTCCTTTTCCAGCCCAGCCGAAACCGCACCGCTGAGAGCTGAGCCTGCGCACCCGCCGCACGTAAGCCCCCGCGGCCCTCTTCCCCACCTCTGCAATCCCACGACTAACTTCCTGTTCCAGCCCAACCGAAACCGCACCGCTGGGAGCTGAGCCTGCGCACCTCCCGTGGGTAAGCCCCTGCGCCCCTCTGCCCAGGCTCTGAGTTCCCGCGACTTACTTCCTGTTCCAGCGCGGTCCAAACGGCACCGCTGGGAGCTGAGCCTCCACACCCGCCGCGGGCAAGCCCCTGCACACCTCTGCCCCGCCTCTGCGTTCCCGTGACCAACTTCCTGTTACAGCCCACCCAAAACCGAACCGCTGGGAGCTCACCCTGCGCATCAGCCACGGGTAAGCCCGTACGCCCCTCTGCCCCGAATCTGCGTTCCAGCGACTAACTTCCTGTTCCAGCCCAGCCCAAACGGCACTGCTGGTATCTGAGCCTGCACACTCGCCACGTATAAGCCCCTGCAACCCTCTGCCACACCTCTGCGATCCCGCGACGAATTTCCTGTTCCAGGTCAACGAAAACCGCACCGCTGGGAGCTGAGCCTATGCACCCGTCTCGTGTAAGCCCCTGCGCCCCTCTGCTCCGCCACTGAGTTCCTGCGACTAACTCCCTGTTCCAGCCCAGCCAAAACCGCACCGTTGGGGGCTGAGCCTCCTTTCCCACCGCAGGAAAGCCCCTGCGACCCTCTGCTCCGCCTCTGCGTTCCCGCGACTATCTTCCTGTTCCTGCCTAGCCCAAAACACACCGCTGGGAGCTGAACCTACGCACCCCTCTTGGGTAAGGCCCTGGGCCTGTCTGCCACGCCTCTGCGTTCCCAAGACTAACTTCCTGTTCCAGCCCAGCCCCAACCACACCGCTGGGAGCTGAGCCTACGCACCCGTCTCGGGTAAGCCCCTGGAAACCTCTGCTCCGCCTCTGAGTTCGTGCGACTAACGTCCTGTTCCAGCCCAGCCAAAACCGCACCGTTGGGAGCAGAGCCTCCGTAACCACCGCGGGAAAGCCCCTGCGACACTCTGCTCCACCTCTGCGTTCCCGCGACTAACTTCCTGCTCCTGCCTAGCCCAAACCGCACCACTGGGAGCTGAGCCTGCGCACCCGCCGTGGGTAAGCCCTCGCTCCCCTCTGCCCCATCTCTGCGTTCCCACGACTAACTTCCTGTTCCAGCCCAGCCCAAACAGCACCGCTGGGAGCTGAGCCTACGCACCCGCCGTGGGAAAGCCGCTACGCCCCTCTGCCTCGCCTCTGCGATCCCGCGACCAACTTCCTGCTCCCGCCCAGCCAAAACTGAACCACTGGGAGTTGACCCTGCCCACCAGCCGCGGGTAAGACCATGCACCCCTCTGCCCCGCCTCTGCGTTCCCGCGACCAACTTCCTGTTCCAGCGTGGTCCAAACTGCACCGCTGGGAGCTGAGCCTTCGCACCCGCCACGGATTAGCCCCGGCGCCTCTCTGCCACGCCTCTGCGTTCCCGAGACTAACTTCCTGTTCCAGCCCAGCCCAAACCGCACCGCTGGGAGCAGAGCCTGCTCAGCCGCCACAGGTAAGCACCCGCGCCCCTCTGCCGGGCATCTGCGATCCCACGACTAACTTCCTGTTCCAGCCCAGCCCAAACCGCACCGCTGGGAGCTGAGCCTGCGCACCTGCTGTGGGTAAGCACCTGCGCCCCTCTGCCCAGCCTCTGCGTTCCTGCGACAATCTTACTGTTCCAACGCAGCCCTAAGCACACCGCTGGGAGCTGAGCCTGCACACCCACCACGGTTAAGCCCCTGCGCCACTATGCCCCGCCTCTGCGTTCCCGCTACTAAATTCCACTTACAGCCCAGCCCAAACCACACCGTTGAGACCTGAGCCTGCGCACCCTCCGCGGATAAGCCCCAGCACCATTCGGCCCCTCCTCTGTGTTACCGCGACTACCTGTTCCAGCCCAGCCCAAACCGCACCGCTGGGAGCTGAGGCTTCGCACACGCTGCGGGTAAAACCCTGCACCCCTCTGCCCCAGCTCTGCGTTCCCGCGACTAACTTCCTCTTACAGCTCAGCCCAAACCGAACCGTTGGGAGCTGAGCCTGCGCACCTGCCGCGGGTAAGCCCCAGCCCCCCTCGGCCCCTCCTCTGCGTTCCAGCGACTAACAGTTCCAGCCCAGCCCAAACCGCACTGCTGAGAACTGAGCCTGCGCACCCGCCGCGGGTAAGCCCCTGCGCCCCTCTGCACAGCCTCTGCATTCCCGCGACTAACTTCCTGTTCCAGCCCAGCCCAAACCGCACCGCTGGTAGCTGAGCCTGCGCTCATGCCGAAGGTAAGCCACTGCGCCCCTCTGCCCCACCTCTGCTTTCCCGCGACTAACTTCCCGTTCCAGCCCAGCCCAGACCGCACCGCTGGGAGCTGACCATGCGCACCTGCCGTGGGTAATCCCCTTTGCCCCTCAGCACCACCTCTGCTTTCCCACGAGTAACTCCCTGTTCCAGCCCAGCCCAAACCGCAATGCTGGGAGCTGAGCCTGCGCACCCGACCCGGGTAAGCCCATGCGCCCCTCTGCCCAGCCTCTGCATTCCAGCGACTAAATTCCTGTTCCAGCCCAGCCCAAACCGCAACGCTAGGAGCTGAGCCTGCGCACCCGACCCAGGTAAGCCCATGCGCCCCTCTGTCAAGCCTCTGCGTTCCAGCGACTAACTTCCTGTTCCAGCCCATCCCAAACCACACCGCTTCGAGCACAGCCTGTGCAGTAGCAGCGGGTTAGTCCCTGCTCAACCTCTGCCTTGCCTCTGCGTTCCCGCGACGAACTTCCTGTTACAGCCCAGCCCAAACTGCACCGCTGGGAGCTGAGCCTGCACACACGCCGCGGGTAATCCCCTGCGCTACTCTGCCCCTCCTCTGCGTTCCCGTGACTAAATTCCTGTTCCAGCCCAGCCCAAACCTTACCGCTGGCACCTGAGCCAACGCACACGCCGCGGGTAAGCCCCTGCGCCCCTCTGCCCCGCCTCTGCGTTCTCGCGAGTAACTTCCTGTTCCAGCCCAGCGCAAACCGCACCGCTGAGATGTGAGCCTGCGCACCCGCCGCAGGTAAGCACCTGCGCCCTTCTCCGCCGCCTCTGCGTTCTCGCAGGTAACTTCCTGTTCCAGCGAGCCCAAACTGGACCGCTGCGAGATGAGCCTGGGCACCCACCGCGGGTGAGCCCCTGTGCCACTCTGCCCCGCCTCTGTGTACCCGAGACTAACTTCCTGTTCCAGCCCAGCCCAAACCGCACCGCTGGGAGTTGAGCCTGCTGACCCGCTGCGGGTAAGCATTTGCGCACCTCTGCACCGCATCTGCGTTCCCACGACTAGCTTCATGTTCCAGCGCAGCTCAAACCACACCGCTCGGAGCTGAGCCTGCTCACCCGCCGCGGGTAAGCCCCTGCGCCCCTCTGCAAGGCCTCTGCGTTCGCGCGACAAACTTCTTTTTCCAGGCCAGCCCAAACCGCACCGCTGGGAGCTGAGCCTGCACACCCACCGCGGGTAAGCCCCTGCACCCCTCTGCCCCGCCTCTGCGTTCCCGCGACTAACTTCCTGTTCCAGCGCAGCCCAAACCGCACTCCTGGGAGGTGAGACTGCTCACCGGCCATGGGTAATCCCCTGTGCCCCTCTTCCCAGCCTCTGCATTCCCGCGACTAATTTCCTGTTGCAGCCTAGCCCAAACCGCACCGCTGGGAGCTGAGCCTGCGCACGCGCCTCGGGTAAGTCCCTGCGACCTTCTGCAATGCCTCTGCGTTCCCGCGACTACCTTGTTATTCGCGGGAAGGCAGAGGCAGAGTAGAGGGTCGCAGGGGCTTAACCGAAACCAGTGCGCATGCTCAGCACCCAGCAGTGCGGTTTGGGCTGGGGTGGAACAGGAAGTTAGTCTCGGAAATGGAGAGGCATGGCAGAGGGGCGCAGGGGCTTATCCGCGGAGCGTGCGCAGGCTCAGCTCCCAGCGGTGTGGTTTGGACCGCGCTGGAACAGGATGTTAGTCGCGGGAACGCAGAGGTGTGGCAGAGGGCCGCATGGGCTTACCCGCGGCGGGTGTGCAGGCTCAGCTCCCAGCGGTTCGGTTTTGGCTGGGCTGGAAAAGGAAGTTAGCCGCGGGAACGCAGAGGCGGGGCAGAGGGGCGCAGCGGCTTACCCGCGGCGGGTGCCCATTCTCAGCTCCCAGCCGTGCGGTTTGGGCTAGGCTGGAACAGGAAGTTAGTCGCGGGAACGCAGAGGCGTGTCAGAGTGGCGCAGGGGCTTACCCGCGGCGGGTGCGCAGGCTCAGCTCCCAGGGGTGTGGTTTGGGCTGGGCTGTAACAGGAAGTTAGTTGCGGCAACGCAGAGGCGCGGCAGAGGGGCGCAGGGGCTTACCCGCGGCGGGTGCGCAGGCTCAGCTCCCAGCGGTTCAGTTTGGCCTGGGCTTGAACAGAAAGTTATTTGCAGGAACACAGAGGCTGGGCAGAGGCGCGCAGGGACATACCCGCGGCGGGTGTGAAGGCTCAGCTCCCAGCGGTGCGGTTTCAGCTGGACTGGAACAGGTAGTTTCTCGCGGGAACGCAGAGGCGGGGCAGAGGCGCACAGGGGCTTACCCGCGGCGGGTGGGCAGGCTCAGCCCACAGTGGTGAGGTTTGGGCAGTTAGTCGCGGGAAAGCAGAGGCTGGGCAGAGGGGCGCTGGGACTTACCTGTGGCATGGGCGCAGGCTCAGCACTCACCGGTGCGGTTTTGGCTGGGATAGAACAGGAAGTTAGTCGCGGGAACGCAGAGGCGGGGCAGAGGTGCCCAGCGGCTTAACCGCGGCGGGTGCGCAGGCTCAGCTCCCAGGGATGTGGTTTGGGCTGGGCTGGAACAGGTAGTCGGGGGAATGCACAGGAAGGGCAGAGGGGCTCAGGGGCTTACCCGCGATGAGTACCGAGGCTTAGCTCCTAACGGTGCATTTTGGGCTCGGTTGTAAGAGGAAGTTGGTCGCGGGAACGCAGAGGTTGGGCAGAGGGGCGCACAGGCTTACCCGTGGCATGTGCGGAGGCTCACCTCCCAGCCGTTCGGTTTGCACTGGGCTGGAAAATGAAGTTAGTCGCGGGGACACAGAGGCGGGGCAGAGGGGTGCAGGGCTTACCGGGGTGTGTGTGCTCGCTCAGCTCACACCGGTTCGGTTTGGGCTGGGCTGGAACAAGAAGTTAGTGGCGGGAAGGCAGAGATGGTGCAGAGGGGCGCAGGGAGCTTACCCCCAGAGGATGTGCAGGCTCCGCTGCCAGGGAAGCGATTTGGGCTGGGCTGGAACAGGAAGTTAGGCGTGGGAATGCAGAGGCGGGGCAGTGAGGCGCAGGGGCTTACCTGCGGCGGGTGCGCAGGCTCAGCTGCCAGCGGTGCCGTTTGGGCTAGGCTTGAACAGGCAGTTACTTGCGGGAACGCAGAGGCTGCACAGAGGGGCCCATGGTCTTATCCGCGGCGGGTGCGCAGGCTCAGCTTCCAGCGGTGCGTTTTGGGCTAGGCTGGAACAGGAAGTTAGTCGCGGGAATGCAGATTGGGGGCAGAGGGGCGCAGGGTCTTACCCGCGGCGTGTGCGCAGGCTCAGCTTCCAGCAGTGCGTTTTGGGCTAGGCTGGAACAGGAAGTTAGTCGCGGGAACGCAGAGGGGGGGCAGAGGGGCGCAGGGGCTTACTCGCACTGTGTGCACAAGCTCAAGTGCCAGCGGTGCGGTTTGGGCTGTGCTGGAACAGGAAGTTACTCGCGGGAACCCAGAGGTGGGACAGAGGGTCGCAGGGCTTTACCCGCGGCTGGTGCGCAGGCTCAGCTCCCATCGGTGCCGTTTGGGCTGGGCTGGAACAGGAAGTTAGTCGTGGGACCGGAGAGGCGGGGCAGAGGTGCGCAGGGGCTTGCCCGCGGCAGGTGCGCCGGCTCAGCTCACAGCGGTGCGGTTTGGGCTGGGGTGGAACATTAATTTGGTTGCGGGAAGGCAGAGGCGGTGCAGAGGGTAGCAGGGACTCACCCGCGGTGGGTGCGCATGCTCAGCTCACAGCGGTGCAGTTTGGGCCAGGCTGGAGCAGGAAGATAGTCCCGGGAATGCAGAGGCGGGGCAGAGGGGCGCAGGGGCTTACCCACGGTGGGTGCGGCGTCACAGCTCACAGCGATGCGGTTTGGGCTTTGCTGGAACAGGAAGTAAGTCACGGGCACTCAGAGGCTGGAAGAGGGGCGCAAGGGCATACGCGAGGCGGGTGCACAGGCTGAGCTCCCAGCGTTGCGGTTTGGGCTGTGCTGGAACAGGAAGTTAGTCACGGGAATGCAGAGGGGGGGAAGAGGGGCGCAGGGACTTACCCACGGAAGGTGCGCTGGCTCAGCTCCCAGCGGTGAGGTTTGGGCTGGGCTGGAACAGGAATTAGTTAGCGGGAAGGCAGAGCCGGTGCAGAGGGTAGCAGGGACTTACCCGCGGCGGGTGCGCATGCTCAGCTCCCAGCGGTGCGGTTTGGGCTAGGCTCGACCAGGAAGTTAGTCGCGGAAATGCAGAGGTGGGGCAGAGGAGCGCAGGGTCTTACCCCCGGCAGGTGCGCAGGCTCAGCTGACAGCGGTGCGGTTTGGGCTGGGCTGGAACAGAAAGTTAGTCGCGGGAACGCAGAGGCAGGTCAGAGGGCCGCAGGGACTTACCCACGGTGGGTGCGCAGGCTCAGCTCCAATCGGTGCGGTTTGGGCTGGGCTGGAACAGGAAGTTAGTCGCGGGAACACAGAGGCGGGGCAGAGGAGCACAGGGGCACAACTGCGGCGGGTGTGCAGGCTCAGCTCCCAGCAGTGCGGTTTGGTCTGGGCTGGAACAGGAAGTTACTCGCGGCAATGCAGAGGCGTGACAGAGGGGCGCAGGGGCATAACTGCGGCGGGTATGCAGGCTCAGCTCCCAGCGGTGCGTTTTGGGCTATGCTGGAACAGGAAGTTAGTCGCGGGAATGCAGAGGGGGGGAAGAGGGGCGCAGGTGCTTACCCGCGGCGTGTGCACAGGTTCCGGTGCCAGCGGTGTGGTTTGGGCTGGGCTGCAACAGGAAGTTACTCGCGGGAACGCAGAGGCGGGGCAGAGGGGCGCAGGGGCTTACCGCGTCGTGTGCTCACGCTCAGCTACCAGCGGTTCGGTTTGGGCTGGGGTGGAACTGGAAGTTGGTCGCGGGAAAGCAGAGGCGGGGCAGAGGTTCGTAGGGGCTTACCCACGGCGGTTGCGCAGGCTCAGATCCCAGCGGTGTGGTTTGGACTGGGCTGGAACAGGAAGTTAGTCGCGGGAATGCAGAGGTGGCGCCGAGGGGCGCTGGCAGCTTACCCGCAGCGGGTGCGCAGGCTCAGCTGCCGGCGGTGCAGTTTGGGCTGGGCTGGAACAGGAAGTTAGTCGCGGGAATGCAGACATGGGGCAGAGCGGCCAATGTTCTTGCCCGCGGCGGGTGCGCAGGCTCCGTTCCGAGCGGTGTGGTTTCAGCTGGGCTGGAACAGGAAGTTAGTCGTGGGAACTCGAAGTCTGGGCGCAGGGGTGCAGGGGCTTAACCGCCGTGTGTACGCATGCTTAGGTGCCAGCGGTGCGGTGTGGACTCGGCTGGAACAGGAAGTTAGTCGGGTGATCGCAGAGGCTGGGCAGAGTGACGCAGAGGCTTACCCTCGGCGGGTGCGCAGGCTCAGTTCCCAGCAGTGCGATTTGGGCTGGGCTGGAACAGGAAGTTAGTCGCGGGAACACAGAGGCTGGGCAGAGGGGCGCCTGGGCATACCCACCGTGGGTGCGCAGGCTCAGCACCCAGCGGTGCGGTATGTGCTAGGCTGAAAGAGGAAGTTGCTCCCGGAAGCGCAGAGGCGGTGCAGAGGGGTTCAGGGTCTTACCCACGGCGGGTGCGCAGCCTCAGCTGCCAGCGGTGCGGCTTGGGCTGGGCTGGAACAGGAAGTTAGTCGCGGGAACGCAGAGGCGGGGCAGAGGGGCGCAGGGGCTTACCCGCGGCGGGTGCGTAATCTCAGTTCCCAGCAGTGCGGTTTGTGCTGGGCTGGAACAGGAAGTTAGTCGCGGGAACCCAGAGGCAGGGCAGAGGTGCGAAGGGGCTTACCGCGGCGTGTGGGCACGCTCTGCTCCCAGCGGTTCTGTTTGGGCTGGGCTGTTACAGGAAGTTAGTCACGGGAAGGCAGAGATGGCGCAGAGGGGCGCAGGGGCTTACCCGCTGCGTGTGCGCTGGCTCAGCTCCCAGCGGTTCAGTTTGTGCTGGGCTTTAACAGGAAGTTAGTCGTGGGAACACAGAGGCTGTGCAGAGGTGAGCAGGGGCATAACTGCGGCGGGTGTGCAGGCTCAGCTCCCAGCGGTGCGGTTTGGTCTGGGCTGGAACAGGAAGTTACTCGCGGCAATGCAAAGGCGGGACAGAGGGGCGCAGTGGCATAACTGCGGCGGGTACGCAGGCTCAGCTCCCAGCGGTGCGTTTTGGGCTATGCTGGAACAGGAAGTTAGTCGCGGGAATGCAGAGGTGGGGCAGAAGGGCGCAGGGGCTTACCTGCAGCGTGTGCACAAGTTCCGTTGCCAGCGGTGCGGTTTGGGCTGGGCTGGAACAGGAAGTCACTCCCGAGAACGCAGAGGCGGGGCAGAGGGGCGCAGGGTCTAACCCGCGGTGGATGCGCTAGCTCAGGTCCCAGTGGTGTCGTTTGGGATGGACTGGAACAGCAAGTTAGTCGCGGGAAGGCAGAGGCAGCGCAGAGGTGCGCAGGGGCTTACTGGCGCGGATGCGCAGGCCCAGCTACCAGCGTTGCGGTTTGGGCTGTGCTGTAACAGGAAGTTGGTCGCGGGAATGCAGAAGCGGGACAGAGGGTCGCAGGGGCTTACCCGCGGCGGGTCCAACGGCTCAGCTCCCAGCGGTTCGCTTTGGGCTGGGCTGGAACAGGAAGTTGGTCGGGGGAACGCAGAGGCGGGGAAGAGGCGCGCATGGGCCTACCTGCGGCGGGTGCGCAGGCTCAGTTCCCAGCGGTGCAGTTTCGGCTGGGCTGGAACGGGAAGTTAGTCGCGGGAACGCAGAGGCGGGGCGGAGGGGCGCAGGGTCTTACCCGCGGCGGGTGGGCTGGCTCAGCTGCCAGCGGTGCGTTTTGGACTTGACTGGAACAGGAAGTTAGTTGCGGGAACGCAGAGGTGGAGCAGAGGGGCGCAGGGCCTTACCCGCGCTGGGTGCGAAGGCTCATTTCCCAGCAGTGCGGTTTGGGATAGGCTGGAACAGGAAGTTAGTCGCGGGAACGCAGAGGCGGGGCAAAAGGGGGCAGGGGCTTACCCGCAGCGGGTGAGCAGTCTCAGTTCCCGTCGCTGTGGTTTGAGCTGGGCTGGAACAGGAAGATAGTTACGGGAACACAGAGGCGGGGCAGAGGGTCGCACAGGCTTATCCGCATCCGGTGCGCAGGCTCAGCTCCCAGCGGTTCGGTTTGGGCTGGGCTGGAACAGGAAGTTATTCGCGGGAACACAGAGGCATGGCAGAGGGTCGCAGGGCTTACCGCCGCGTGAGCGCACGCTCAGCTCCCAGCGGTTCGTTTTGGGCGGGGCTCTAACAGGAAGTTAGTCACCAGAACACACAGGTGGCGCAGAGGGTCGCAGGGAGCTCATCCGCAGAGGATGCGCAGGCTCCGCTGCCAACGGTGCGATTTGGGCTGGGCTGGAACGGGAAGTTAGGCGTGGGAATGCAGAGGCGTGGCAGTGGGGCGCAGCGGCTTACCCGCGGCGGGTGCGCAGGCTCAGGTTCCAGCGGTTCGGATTGGGCTAGGCTGGAACAGGAAGTTACTTGCAAGAACGCAGAGGCGGGACAGAGGGGCCCATGGGCTTACCCACGGAGGGTGCGCAGGCTCAGCTCCCAGCGGTGCGGTTTGTGCTGGTGTGGAATAGGAAGTTAGTCGCGGGAATGCAGAGGCGGGGCAGAGCGGCCAATGTTCTTGCCCGCGGCGGGTGCGCAGGCTCAGTTCCCAGCGGTGTGGTTTCGGCTTGGCTGGAACAGGAAGTTAGTCGTGGGAACTCGAAGGCTGGGCGCTGGGGTGCAGGGGCTTAACCGCCGCGTGTGCGCAGGCTTAGGTGCCAGCGGTGCGGTGTGGGCTGGGCTGGAACAGGAAGTTAGTCGTGGGATCGCAGAGGCGGGGCAGAGGGGCGCAGAGGCTTACCCTCGGCGGGGGCACAGGCTCAGTTCCCAGCAGTGTGGTTTGGGCTGGGCTGGAACAGGAAGTTAGTCGCGGGAACACAGAGGCGGGGCAGAGGGGCGCATGGGCTTACCCGTGGCGGATGCCCAGGCTCAGCTCCCAGCGGTGCGGTTTGGGCTGGGCTGGAATAGGAAGTTACTGGCAGGAACGCAGAGGCAAGACAGAGGGGCGCAGATGCTTACCCGCGGCGGTTGCACAGGCTCAGCTCCCAGCAGTGCGGTTTCGGCTAGGCAGGAACAGGAAGTTAGGCGCGGGAACGCAGAGGCGGGGCAGAGGGGCGCAGGGGCTTACCCGCGGCGGGTGGGCAGGCTCAGTTCCCAGCAGTGCGGTTTGGGCTAGGCTGGAACAGGAAGTTAGTCGCGGTCACGCAGAGGTGTTGCAGAGGGGCGCAGGGGCTTACCCGAGGCGGGTCCGCTTGCTCAGCTCCCAGCCGTGCGGTTTAGGCTGGGCTGGAACAGGAAGATAGCAGCGGGAACACAGAGGCTGGGCATAGGGGCGCAGGGGCATACCCACCGTGGGTGCGCAGGCTCAGCTCCCAGTGGTGCGGTGTGTGCTGGGCTGAAAGAGGAAGTTGCTCCCGAGAACGCAGGGGCGGTGCAGAGGGGTGCAGGGGCTTACCCACGGCGGGTGCACAGGCTCAGCTGCCAGCGGTGCGGCTTGAGCTGGGCTGGAACAGGAAGTTAGTCGCGGGAACGCAGAGGCGGGGCAGAGGGTCGCAGGGGCTTACCCGCGGCGGGTGCGCAGGCTCAGCTCCCAGCGGTGCGGTTTGGGCTGGGCTGGAACAGGAAGTTATTTGCGGGAATGCAGAGGTGGCGCAGAGGGGCGCAGGGGCATACCCACCGTGGGTGCGCAGGCTCAGCTCCCAGCGGTGCGGTTTGGGCTGGGCTGGAAGAGGAAGTTGCTCCCGGGAACGCAGTGGCGGGGCAGAGGGGCGCAGGGGCTTACCCGCGGGGGGTGCGCAATCTCAGTTCCCAGCATTGCGGTTTGTACTGGGCTGGAACAGGAAGTTAGTCACGGGAACGCAGAGGCAGGTCAGAGGTGCGAAGGGGCTTACCGCGGCGTGTGGGCACGCTCTGCTCCCAGCGGTTCTGTTTGGGCTGGGCTGGAACAGGAAGTTAGTCGTGGGAAGGCAGAGATGGCGCAGAGGGGCGCAGGGGCTTACCCGAGGCGTGTGCGCTGGCTCATCTCCCAGCGGTTCAGTTTGTGCTGGGCTGGAACAGGAAGTTGCTCCCGGGAACGCAGAGGCGGGGCAGAGGGGCGCAGGGGCTTACCCGCTGCGGGTGCTCAGGCTCAGCTGCCAGCGGTGCGGCTTGAGCTGGGCTGGAACAGGAAGTTAGTCGCGGGCACGCAGAGGCGGGGCAGATGCTCGCAGGGGCTTTCCCGCAGCGGGTGCGCAGGCTCAGCTGCCAGCAGTGCATTTTGGGCTGGGCTGGAACAGGAAGTCAGTCCCGGCAGCGCTGATGGGCGGCAGAGGGACGCAGGGGCTTACCCGAGGCGGGTGCTCCAGCTCAGCTCCCAGCAGTTCGGTTTGGGCTGGGCTGGAACAGGAAGTTACTCGCGGCAACGCAGAGGAGGGACAGAGGGGCGCAGGGGCATAACTGCGGCGCGTGCGCAGGCTCAGCTCCCAGCGGTGCCTTTTGGGCTAGGCTGGAACAGGAAGTTATTCGCGGCAATGCAGAGGAGGGGCAGAGGGGCGCAGGGGCTTACCCGCGGCGTTTGCACAGCTTCCGGTGCCAGCGGTGCTGTTTGGGCTGTGCTGGAACAGGAAGTTACTCGCGGGAACGCAGAGGCGGGGCAGAAGGGAGCAGGGCCTTACAGCAGCGTGTGCGCACGCTCAGGTACCAGCGGTTCGGTTTGGGCTGGGCTGGTACAGGAAGTTGGTCGCGGGAATGCAGAGGCGGGGCAGAGGTTCGCAGGGGCTTACCCAAGGCAGGTGTGCAGGCTCAGCCCTCAGAGGTGCGTTTGGGGCTTGGCTGGAACAGGAAGTTACTCGCTAGAACGCAGAGGCAGGGCAGAGTTTCGCACGGGCTTACCCAAGGCGGGTGCGCAGGCTCAGCTCCCAGCGGTGCGGTTTGGGCTTGGCTGGAACAGGAAATTATTCGCGGGAATGCAGAGGTGGCGCAGAGGGGCGCAGGGAGCTTACCCGCAGCGGGTCCGCAGGCTCAGCTGCCAGCGTTGCATTTTGGGCTTGGCTGGAACAGGAAGTTACGCGCGAGAACGCAGAGGCGGGGCAGAGGGGAGCAGGGGCTTACCCGCGGCAGGTGCGCAGGCTCACCTCTCAGCGGTTCGCTTTGGCCTGGGCTGGAACAGGAATTTGGTCGCGGGAACGCAGAGGTGAGGCAGAGTGGCGCACGGTCTTACCCTCGGCGGGTGCGCAGGCTCAGCTCCCAGCGGTGCGGTTTCGGCTGTGCTGGAACTCGAAGCTAGTCGCGGCAACTCGAAGGGGTTTGGGCTGGGCTGGGACAGGAAGTTAGTCGGGGGAACGCAGAGGCGGGGCAGAGGGGCGAAGGGGCTTACCCGAGGCGGGTGCGCAGGCTCAGCTCCCAGCGGTGCAGTATGTGTTGGGCTGGAACAGGAAGTTACTCCCGGGAACGCAGAGGCGGGGCAGAGTGGTGCAGGGGCTTACCCGTGGCGGGTGCGCTCGCTCAGCTCCCAGCGGTGCGTTTTGGACTGTGCTGGAACAAGAAGTTAGTCGCGGGAACACAGAGGCGGGGAAGAGGGTCGCATGGGCTTTCCCGTGGTGGGTGCGCAGGCTCAGCTCCCAGCGGTGCGGTTTGGGCTGGGCTGGAACAGGAAGTCACTCGCCAGAACTCAGAGGTGGGGCTCAGGGACGAAGGGGCTTACCGGGGCGGATGCGCAAGCTCAACTCCTAGCGGTCCTGTTTGGACTGGGCTTTAATAGTAATTTGGTCGCCGGAACGCAGAGGCGGGGCAGAGGGGCGCAGGGGTTTACCGACGGTGGTTGCGCAGGCTCAGCTACCAGTGGTTCGATTTGGGATGGGCTGGAACAGGAAGATAATCGCTGCAACACTGAGGCTCGGCAGAGGAGCGCAGGGGCATACCCACGGCAGGTGCGCAGGCTCAGCTCCCAGCGGTGCGGTTTCGGCTGGGCTGGAACAGGAAGTTACTCGCGGGAACGCAGAGGCGGGGCAGAGGGGCGCAGGTGCTTACCGCGGCGGGTCCGCTCGCTCAACTCCCAGCGGTTCCTTTTGGGCTGGGCTGGAACAGGAGGTTAGTCACGAGAATGCAGAGGTAGCGCAGAGGGGCGCAGGGGCTTAAGCGCGGCAGGTGCGTAGGCTCAGCTCCCAGCGGTGCGGTTTGGGCTGGGCTGGAACAGGAAGTTAGTCGCGGGAACGCAGAGGCGGGGCAGAGGGGCGAAGTGGATTACCCGCGGCTGGTGCGCAGGATCAGCTCCCAGCGGTTTGGTTTGGGCTGGGCTGGAACAGGAAGTTACTCGCAGGAACGCAGAGGCAGGGCAGAGGGGCGAAGTGGCTTACCCGCGGCTGGTGCGCAGGATCAGCTCCCAGCGGTGCGGTTGGGGCTGGGCTGAAACTGGAAGTTAGTCGCGGGAACACAGAGGCGTGGCAGAGAGGAGCAGGGCTTACCGCGGCGTGGTCGCACGCTCAGCTCCCAGCCGTCTGGTTTGGTCGGGGCTGGAACAGGAAGTTAGTCACGAGAACGCAGAGGTGACGCAGAGGGTCGCAGGGAGCTTATCTGCAGAGGGTGCCGAGGCTTAGCTCCCAGCGGTTAGGTTTCGGCTCGGCTGGAACAGGAAGGTAATCTCGGGAAGGCAGAGGCGGAACAGAGGGGTGCAGGGGCTTATCCGCGACGGTTGCACAGGCTCAGCTCCCAGCTGTGCGGTTTGGGCTGGGCTACAACAGGAAGTTTGTCGCAGGAACGCAGTGGCGGGGCAGAGGGTCGCAGGGGCTTAACCGCGTCGGGTGCGCAGGCTCAGTTCCCAGCGGTGCGGTGTGGGCTCTGCTGGAACAAGAACTTGGTTGTGGGAACGCAGAGGCGGGGCAGAGGGGTGCAGTGGCTTACCCGCGGCGGGTGGGCCGGCTCAGCTCCCAGCGGTGTGGTTTGGGCTGTGCTGGAACAGGAAGTTAGCCGCGGAACACAGAGTGTGTGTAGAGCGGCGCAGGGGCATACCTACTGCGGGTGCGCAGGCTCAGCTCCGAGCGGTGCGGTTTGGGCTAGGCTGGAAGAGGAAGTTAGTCACGGGAACGCAGAGGCGGGGCAGAGGTGTGCAGGGGCTTACCCGCGGCGGGTGCGCATGCTCATCACCCAGTGGTGCGGTTTGCACTGGGCTGGAACAGGAAGTTAGTCGTGAGAACGCAGAGGCGGGGCAGAGGGGAGCAGGGGCTTACCCGCGACGGGTGTGCAGGCTCAGCTCCCAGCGGTGCGGTTTGGGCTGGAATGATACAGGAAGTTACTCGCGGGAATGCCGTGGTGCCGCAGAGTGGCGCAGGGAGCTTACCGGAGGGGGAGCACAGGCTCAGCTGCTAGCGGTGTGGTTTGGGCTGGGCTGGAACAGGTAGTCGCGGGCACGCAGAGGCAGGTCAGAGGGGCGCAGGGGCTTGCCCGCGGCGGGTGCGCTTGCTCAGCTCCCAGCGGGGCGGTTTTGTCTGGGCTGGAACAGGAAGTTAGTCGCGGGAATGCAGAGGCGGGCCAGAGGGGCGCAGGGGCTTAAGCGCGGCAGGTGCACAGGCTCAGCTCCTAGCGGTGCGGTTTGGCCTGGGCTGGTACTGGAAGTTAGTCGCACGAACGCACAGGCTGGGCAGAGGTGTGCAGGATCTTACCCGTGGCGGGTGCGCTTGCTCAGCTCCCAGCGGTGCGGTTTGGGCTGAGCTGGAACAGGAAGTTAGTCACAAGAACGCAGAGGTGGCCCAGAGGGGCACAGGGGCTTAAGCGCGTGAGGTGCTCAGGCTCAGCTCCCAGCAGTGCGGTTTGGCCTGGGCTGGAACAGGAAGTTAGTCACGCGAACGCAGAGGCGGGGCAGAGGGGCGCAGGGGCTTAAGCGCGGCAGGTGCGCAGGCTCAGCTCCCAGCGGTTCGGTTTGGGCTGCTCTGGAACAGGAAGTTAGTCGCGGGAACTCAGAGGCTGGGCGGAGGGGTGCAGGGGTTTAACGGCTGTTTGTGCGCAGGCTTAGGTGCCAGTGGCGCGGTGTGGGCTGGGCTGGAACAGGAAGTTAGTCGCGGGAACGCAGAGGCGTCGCAGAGGGGAGCAGGGGCTTACCGACGGCGGGTGCGCAGGCTCAGCTCCCAGCGGTGCGCTTTGGGCTGGGCTGGAACAGGAAGTTGGTCGCGGGAAGGCAGAGAGGGGGCAGAGGTGCCAATGGGCTTACACACGGCGGGGGCGCAGGCTCAGATTCCAGCGGTGAGGTTTGGGCTGGGCTGGAACACGAAGTTAGTCGCCTCAATGCAGAGGCGGGGCAGAGGTGTTCAGGGGCTTAAGCACGGCAGTTGCGCAGGCGAAGCTCCCAGCAATGCGGTTTGGGCTGGACTGCTACAGGAAGTTAGTCGCGGGAACGCACAGGCTGTGCAGATGGGCGCAGGTTCTTACCCGCGACTGGTGCGCTTGCTCAGCTCCCAGCGGTGCGGTTTGTGCTGGGCTGGAACAGGAAGTTAGTCGCGGGAACGCAGAGGCGGGGCAGAGGGTCGCAGGGGCTTAAGCGCGGCAGGTGCGCAGGCTCAGCTCCCAGCGGTGCGTTTTGGGCTTTGTTGGAACACGAAGTTAGTCGCGTGAATGCAGAGGTGGGGCAGAGGGATTCAGGGGCTTACCCGCGGCGGGTGCGCAGGCTCAGCTCAAGCGGTGAGGTTTCAGCTGGGCTGGAACAGGAAGTTAGTCGCGGGAAGGCAGAGATGGCGCAGCAGGGCGCAGGGAGCTGACCCGCAGAGGATGCACAGGCTCAGCTGCCAGCGGTGCGGTTTGGGCTGCGCTGGAACAGGAAGTTAGTCGCATGAACGCAGAGTCGGGGCAGAGGGGTTCAGGGGCTTACCGGCGGCCGGTCCGTCGGCCCAGCTCCCAGTGGTGTGCTTTGGGCTGGGCTGGAACAGGAAGTTGGTCACGGGAAGGCAGAGGGGGTGCAGAGGGGCCCATGGGCTTACCGCGGCCGGTGCGCAGGCTCAGCTCCCAGTGGTGCGGTTTTGGCTGCGCTGGAACAGGAAGTTAGTCATGGGAACTCAGAGGCATGGCGGAGCTGTGCAGGGGCTTACCCGTGGCGGGTCCGCAGTCTGAGCTCACAGCGGTGCGTTTTGGGCTGGGCTGCAACAGGAAGTTGGTCGCGGGAAGGCAGAGCGGGGGCAGAGGGACTCATGTCCTTACCCGCGGCGGGTGTGCAGGCTTAGCTCCCAGCGGTGCGGTTTCGGCTGGGCTGGAACAGGAAGTTAGTCGCGGGAACTCAGAGGCTGGGCGGAGGGGTGGAGGGGTTTAACCACCGCATGTGCGCAGGCTCAGGTGCCAGCGGTGCGGTGTGGGCTGGGCTGGAAAAGGAAGTTAGTCGCGGGAATGCAGAGGCAGGGCAGAGGGGCGCAGTGGCTTACCCACGGCGGGTGCGCAGGCTCAGTTCCCAGCAGTGCGGTTTTGGCTGGGCTGGAACAGGAAGTTAGTCGCGGGAACGCAGAGGCGGGGCAGAGAGGCACACGTTCTTACCGCCGCGGGAGCGCTCACTCAGCTCCCAGCGGTTCGGTTTGGGCAGGGCTGGAACAGGAAGTCAGTCACAAGAACGCAGAGGTGGCCCAGAGGGGCACAGGGGCTAAAGCGCGTCAGGTGCGCAGGCTCAGTTCCCAGCGGTGCGGTTTGGCCTGGGCTGGAACAGGAAGTTTATCACGAGAACGCAGAGGCGGGGCAGAGGGGCGCAGGGGCTTAAGAGCGTCAGGTGCGCAGGCTCAGCTCCCAGCGGTGCGGTTTGGGCTGGTCTGGAACAGGAAGTTAGTCACGTGAACGCAGAGGCGGAGCAGAGGGGTGCAGGGGCTTAAGCGCGGCAGGTGCGCAGGCTCAGCTCCCAGCGGTGCGGTTTGGGCTGGGCTGGAACACGAAGTTAGTTGCGTGAATGCAGAAGTGGGGCAGAGGGATTCAGGGGCTTACCCGCGGCGGGTCCGCCGGCTTAGCTCCCAGCGGTGCGCTTCGGCCTGGGCTGGAACAGGAAGTTTTTCACGGGAAGGCAGACAGGGGGCACAGGGGCCCATGGGCTTACCCGCGGCGGGTGCGCAGTCTCAGCTCAAAGCGGTGAGGTTTCGGCTGGGCTGGAACAGGAAGTTAGTCCCGGGAAGGCAGAGATTGCGGAGCGGGGCACAGGGATCTGACCCGCAGAGGATGCGCAGTCTCAGCTGCCAGCGGTGCGGTTTGGGCTGGGCTGGAACAGGAAGTTAGTCGTGTGAACACAGAGGCGGGACAGAGGTGGTCAGGGGCTTACCCGCGGCGGGTCCAGCGGTCCAGCTCCCAGCGGTGTCTAGTGGTTTACAGTCGGCGCGTGCGCAGGCTCAGCTGCCAGCGGTGTGGTTTTGGCTGGGCTGGAACAGGAAGTTAGTCGCGGGAACTCAGAGGCTGGGTGGAGGGGTGGAGGGGTTTAACCACTGCGTGTGCGCAGGCTCAGGTGCCAGCGGTGCAGTTTGTGCTGGGCTGGAACAGGAAGTCACTCGTGAGAACGCAGAGGCGGGGCACAGGCGCGCAGGGGCTTACCGGGGCGGATGCGCAGGCTCAGCTCCCAGTGGTGCGGTTTGGGCTGGGCTGGATCAGGAAGTCACTCGCGAGAACGCAGAGGCGGTGCAAATGGGCGCAGGGGCTAACCTGCGGCGGGTGCGCCAGCTCAAGTCCCAGTGGTGCCCTTTGGGATGGACTGGAACAGCAAGTTAGTCGCGGGAAGCAGAGGCGGCGCAGAGGGGCGCAGGGGCTTACTGAGGCGGATGCGCAGGCCCAGCTCTCAGCGGTGCGGTTTGGGCTGGGCTGGATCAGGAAGTCACTCGCGAGAACGCAGAGGCGGTGCAGAGGGTCGCAGGGGCTAACCTGCGGCGGGTGCGCCAGCTCAGATCCCAGTGGTGCCGTTTGGGATGGACTGGAACACCAAGTTAGTCGCGGGAAGCAGAGGCAGCGCAGAGGGGTGCAGGGGCTTACTGGGGCGGATGCGCAGGCCCAGCTCCCAGCGGTGCGGTTTGGGCTGGGCTGGATCAGGAAGTCACTCGCGAGAACGCAGAGGCAGTGCAGAGGGGCGCAGGGGCTAACCTGCGGCGGGTGCGCCAGCTCAGATCCCAGTGGTGCCGTTTGGGATGGACTGGAACAGCAAGTTAGTCGGGGGAAAGCAGAGGCGGCGCAGAGGGGCGCAGGGCCTTACCCGCGGAACATGCGCAGGCTCAGTTCCCAGCAGTGCGGTTTGGGCTGGGCTGGAACAGGAAGTTAGTCGCGGGAATGCAGAGGCGGGGCAGAGGGGCGCAGGGCATTACCTGCGGCGGGTGCGCCAGCTCAGCTCCCATCGGTGCTGTTTGAGCTGGGCTGGAACAGGAAGTTAGTCTCGGGAACGGAGAGGCGGGGCACAGGGGCACAGGGGCTTACCCGCGGCTGTTGCGCAGGCTCAGCTCCCAGCGTGAGGTTCGGGCTGGGCTGGAACAGGAAGTTAGTCGCGGGAAAGCAGATGCGGGTCAGAGGGGCGCAGGGGCTTACCGGCGACGTGAGCGCACGCTCTACTCCCAGCAGTGCGGTTTGGGCTGGGCTGGAACAGGAACATAGTCGCGGGAACGCAGGGGCGGGGCAGATGGTCGCAGGGGCTTACCCGCGGCGGGTGCGCAGGCTGAGCTCCCAGCGGTGCAGTTTGGGCTGGTCTGGAATAGGAAGTTAGTCGCGGGAACGCAGAGGCGGGTCAGAGGTGCGCAAGGTCTTACCCGCGGCGGGTGCGCACCTCACCTCCCAGCGGTGCGGTTTGGGCTGGGCTGGTATAGAAAGTTAGTCGCGGGAATGCACAGGCTATGCAGAGTGGCGCGGGTTGTTACCCGCGGTGGGTGCGCTTGCTCAGCTCCCAGCGGCGCGGTTTGTGCTGGGCTGGAACAGGAAGTTATTCGCGGGAACGCGGAGGCAGGCAGAGGGGCGCAGGGGGTTAAGCGCAGCAGGTGCGCAGGCTCAGCTCCCAGCGGTGCGGTTTGGGCTGGGCTGGTACAGGAAGTTAGTCGCGGGAACGCACAGGCTGGGCAGAGGGGCGCAGGTTATTACCCGGGGTGGGTGCACTTGTTCAGCTCCCCGCGGTGCGCTTTCGGCTGGGCTGGAACAGGAAGTTAGTCGTGGGAACGCAGAGGCGGTGCAGAGGGGCGCAGGGGCTTAAGCGCGACAGTTGCGCAGGCTCAGCTCCCAGCCGTGCGGTTTGGGCTGTGCTGGAACACGAAGTTCGTCGCGTGAATGCAGAGGCGGGGCAGAGGGGTTCAGGGGCTTACCCGTGGCGGGTCCACCGTCTCAGCTCCCAGCGGTGTGGTTTAGGCTGGGCTGGAACAGGAAGTTGGTCGTGGGAAGGCAGAGAGGGCGCAGAGGGGCCCATGGGCTTACCCGTGGCGGGTGCGCAGGCTCAGCTCCCAGCGGTGCGGTTTCGGCTGGGCTGGAACAGGAAGTTAGTCACGGGAACTCAGAGGCTCGGCGGAGGGGTGGAGGGGTTTTACCACCGCGTGTGCGCAGGCTCAGGTGCCAGCGTTGCATTTTGGGCTGGGCTGAAACAGGACGTCACTCGTGAGAACGCAGAGTCGGAGCACAGGGGTGCAGGGGCTTACCGGGGCGGATGCGCAGCCTCAGCTCCCAGCGGTCCGGTTTGGACTGTTCTGTAACAGGAAGTAGGTCGCGGGAACGCAGAGGCGGGACAGAGGGGCGCAGGGGTTTACCCGCGGCAGGTGCGCAGGCTCAGCTCCCAGTGGTGCAGTTTGGGCTGGGCTGGATCAGGAAGTCACTCGCGAGAACGCAGAGGCGGTGCAGAGGGGCGCAGTGGCTAACCTACGGTGGGTGCGCAAGCTCAGGTCCCAGTGGTGCCGTTTGGGATGGACTGGAACAGCAAGTTAGTTGTGGGAACGCTGAGGTGGCGCAGAGGGGCTTAGGGCTTACTGGGGAGGATGTGCAGGCCCAGCTCCCAGCGTTGCGGTTTGGGCTGGGCTGTAACAGGAAGTTGGTCGCGGGAATGCAGAAGCGGGGCAGAGGGTCGCAGGGGCTTAGCCGTGGCGGGTCCACCAGCTCAGCTGCCAGTGATGCGGTTTGTCCAGGGGTGGAACAGGAAGTTGGTCAGGGGATCGCAGAAGTGAGGCAGAGGGGTGTATGGGCCAACCCGCGGCGGGTGCGCAGGCTCAGTTCCCAGCGGTGCGGTTTCGGATGGGCTGGAACAGGAAGTTCGTCGCGGGAATGCAGAGGCAGGTCAGACGAGGGCAGGGGCTTACCCGCGGTGGGTGCGCAGGGTCAGCTCCCATCGGTGCGGTTTGGGCTGGGCTGGAACAGGAAGATAGTCATGGGAACGCAGAGGGGGGGCATAGGGTCACAGGGCCTTATCCGCGATGGGTGAGCAGGCTTAAGAAGTAAATGAAGAAGACGAAGAAAAGAAGAAGAAGAAAAGAAGAAGAAGAAGAAGAAGAAGAAGAAGAGGAAGAAGATGAAGGGGAGGAAATAGAAAAAGAGAAAAAAACGAAGAAGAAGAGGAAGAAGAAGAAGAAGAAGAAGAAGAAAAAGAAAAAGAAGAAGACGGAGAAGAAGAACATGAACAGGAAGAAAAACAAGAAGAAGAATAAGAAGAACAAGAGAAGAAGAAAATGAAGAAGAAGGAGAACATCAACAGGAAAAAGAAGAATAGAAAAAGAGGAAGAAGAAGAACAAGAAAAAGAAAAGACGAAGACAAAGGAAAAGAAGAAGAAGAAGATGAAGAAGAAGAGGAAGAAAAGAAGAAGACGAGGAAGAAGAGGAAGAATATTAAGAAGAAGAAGAAGAAAAGAAGAAGAAGACGAAGAAGAACAAGAACATGTACAGGAAGGAAAAGAAGAAGAAGAAAAAGAAGAAGAAGAAGAAGAAGAAGAAGAAGAAGAAGAA
>PVJA010021625.1:0-35325 GCA_004027025.1 Myocastor coypus | reverse complement strand
CTCTCAAGGCTCATCTGGAGACTGCTGAATAAAGTGGAGCCAGTCTTCCTCTGGTATCTTACTCTGGGGTAAGCCCCAAGGAGATTCGTGAAGTGAGCAGGAAATTTCTTGGTCATCTCATCATCTCCCTTTTCCTTCACTTTAGTATCTCTGCTGTCCCTTAGATATTCATTTAGGTCAACATTTATAATATTGAAATTAACATCAATGATATCAATCCTCGGCACTGTGACCAGATGCTTTGCCCTGGACCTGCAATATTCATGGATTTCACTAATATTTGAAAACTAGACTTGGCCCTTGCTATTCTCTAGCCTGAGTCTACCTACAAGAAGGTCTCAGGCTGAGATTCCTGTCATCATTTCCACTGCCTGGAATCAAAATTATTAATGGATACCTCTGAATATATAATTTATATATCATAAATTTTATAATATGCATTATATCAGGTATCTTATGTTAATATAGTCACAATATTTCTTTTTTTGTCCTGGAAAGGAATAAGTCAAATTGTCTTTGTTAGTAACTAACATGATAATTTACATAGGAGACCCAAGATATGCTGTCAAAAGACTTGTAGAGTTGACAATCAAATTTAGTAATGTATGTCTATTTCTTCATCTGAAAAGTGTATATTCATCTCAAGTATCCATTTTGTTTGATTGGATCTTTGAATTTTGTGGCCTTGATCTTTTAAAATTCCTCTTACTAATTCATTTTAATGAGCAAAACCATAAAATAGCAATGAAACAGTATCAAAACAGGTTAGTAGAACAGTAACTGTAATTAATACATTTTATATTATTGTTTTCATATTAGTTATTCAGAGGGCAAGATGTAGACATGATGTCTTGTCCAAACACTATTAGTACAAACCATTCTTCTCATTGAACTAAAAGAAAGTAGCTGTATATCTATCCTAATTATCTTCTATATAAATATATAATTTTCCTTCAAAATTGTGCTTTATTTACATCCCTCTTTTGTATTTTGTACAATATTTCATCTTGCAAAGATTTGATCAGGATACAATCCTATTATAAGTTAAGGAGCCTGTGTATGTATGTGTTTATCTCTACCTCTATATAGATATATCTCCTGCTTTGGTTAGCTGGTCTGTTTCTTTTGTTGGTGGTGTTGGGGTTTAAACTCAGGGCCTTGTGTATTTAAGGCAGAAGCTCTAACACTGAGCTACATCAGTTGCTGGTTGGCTGATTTGAGGGAGAATAGCTGTTGTGATCTACACATTGTCTCTATTACTTCAGTGAGGAAAGGGCTTATTTCAGGTTCAAAATCACTCAACAATAATGTTGAGGAAGGGTGCATTTGAGAAGTACTTTTTAAATGATTGCCACTACTGCATTCCTTTAAAAAATGGGCTCATTCTAATCTCCAAAGTCTTTATTTTCACAATAGCTGGCAAAGCTTACCCTGGCTTTGGCACTTGGCCTCCTATGGTTGTGATCAGTTGAAGTGTGTCGCTCCCTAGAAGAACTGTAATGTTTGTTGTTTTGCAAAGAGCTTGGACAAGTATTAAAGATCACAGTTCTCAGGTATTGTCCACTAGGAACAAGTCATATTATTCTGGAAAAATCTTTTACCCTTCCTGATTCTTACTGTCCCTATGTGTCCACAAAAGAAATGCTGTCATGTAAATTATGAAAATATTTTTATATAAGTTGCTTGAACACATTAATGACTCTCTGTAGCAACTGCACATGTGCAGCCTTGGTAGTTTCAGTGCTTTCTCTAGTCGAATTTCTGGGCTAGTAAGTGGGTTGACCATGTGCCACTGTGTTAGCCAGAATAATGAACTTCAGTTTACCAATGCAAGCCCTATGTGAGGCGCAGCACAATGGCCTGTCTTGGTCAACCGTAGGTGTACCTTTACAACACGTCTACAAGATATCCCTCTACTTCATGATATTTGCGCTGTGGCTCTGCACTGAGGATTTGTTTGTGTCATGTCAATTTGGCTCACCATCAACACAGAAGAAACTGTTTGCATCTCCCTGAAATTCATTGCCAGTGCAGTACGGCTCTGATGCTTAGACACATCCCATTCCATCTGTTCCTCCCTGAAACAGAGGGCTGGCTACCCAGCTTCGGATTCAGGCAACAAAACAGAGCAAGCAGAACTCACATCACTTCCAAGCTGTAGGTTTCCTGAGCTACTCAGCATGCTGCACTGAATCAGTTGGCTCCAAGTGAACTGACTGTCAGAAAAAAATGTGGAATTGACCATTCACATTTAGCTTTAACCTAATCCACTGCTTCAACTCAGTCTGAGCAATATACAGAGGATTACGAGCACCTGAGTGACCACCTTGACTTCTGCTCCTTTGGCCTAGACCTGCACCTACTGCATCTTATATTTATCTATCTTTGTATCTTTATCATTTCTTAACATCTACGTGGCACAAAGGCATTAAGTAGTTCCTCAGTATGTATTCATTCTTATGACTATTACTGGTACTAAAGAAAGCTTTAACCAAAATATTCATTTAGAGACCCCTAAAGCAAACAGTATCATCTTCTCTGAGTCTCGATTTCTTTAGGTATGAAATAAAGGACCCACTTCCTGGGCTTTTTCTGGGTGAGGCCTAGGGGGAAGGAATGTGCTAAGTGTTCAGTACACAGGTTATTGTTCAACACATATTCCTTGTCAGTAGTTAAAGCCACAGAACATACTTGAGACAGTGTGGCTTATGCATTTTCTTGTTCCCACAAAGAAGCAGAGACCCAATTTCTTTTCAAAAGAGAAAACTCCTTCTACCCTTAACCTGTATCTTGCCTCAAAATAGCACAGAGAAACTATTGAAGTCTGCTCTGTATCCCGATGTCATGAGAAAGCCTGGTGGAATGGCACTCATTTTTCTGGTGGTTGCTTGCCATGGCACACCCAACACCAAAGATGGGCACAGACAATGTAGCACGAACTAATTATATAGAACAACTTTCTCTGAAGTATATAACACAGTGCCTACATTTTGATGGACATAGTTCCGTGAAGGGTGGAAAATGCCCTGATAGTCTCACTATGGAAAGTCAGTACTGTTCCTGATGACAAAGAAAGCTCAGGAAAGAGAAGTTGCACTGTGACAGTACAACAGCCACAAAAGGAAACATGTCCTAAAAACCAATAGGAAATGAGCAAGGGGAGAACAGAATACAAGGGAATGTGGCACACATATCTACTCACAAACAGGACATGGAAAATGTCTCATTTTCCATAAATAAACCACATTAAAAAAGAATTAACATCTACTTTGACATCTGAGTGGTTATACATGGCAAATAAAATATAGCTAGTTCCCAAGTGTGTGAGGGCAGAGGCCCTCACCGCAACAGCAGCTTGCATATGTCCAAATATAGGCAGTGTGCTATAAGACCATCACATCTAGTTCAGAGTGTACTTATTCAGGTCTCCTACAGTGAACAACCTGGGCGCAACATGAGGTGAGCATTCTCTGCGTCCTCTTTAACTCAGATTCAACCAGCTGCTCCTTCTGTGGCTCACACTGAAGTTTTACTATAAAGGCAGAAAGAGGGGGTTCCCAGAAAGTCCAGTGAAACACTATCAGTTTTGAAATCCAACAGCAAATCACAAACATCCCTAATTATATAGTATGGCCTAACTAAAGGAGTTTCAAACTGGTCGAGGTGACAGGTATGCACAAGGCATCCAACTGGAACTGCTGTTTCTACAAGTACTGATTTAAAAACTAGCTGTCCAACACCATCTCTGTGGACTGAGGAATGTGTCCTCACAATGAACTAGGACTAATCTGGAAACATTCAGCTGCGTTGGAGTGTGAGTATCCATTCTCTTCCTTCATAATTTATACTGCGTTTTGACCATGGTACTCAGCAATAAATAACTGGAAAGTTCTAATTACTTGGATATTTAGTCTTACATCTTTACCACCACTCTTCCTATTCTTCAAGAGAACCCACATTCAACTTAATGTGCCAACCTGAAATTATACTCAGGAGGAGGAGGAAATGAGGAAAAGGCAGCCAGTAGATCTTCCCTTTTGGCAGTTGATGATCAGGTTATGTTCAAAGTGCAGCATTTATAGTCTGGTGCTGAATACATAAAATATATGTCCATTACAAATTCACCTTTCATTGAAAAGCCGTGCTTTTTTAGTGACATATCTTATCTCTGGATTAGGGCTCTCAGCATGATGAAGGGATCTTTCAGGTTCTTCTAGATGCAGGTTGGGTGTGTTTCTGGCTGGCACAGAGCCCCACCACCCTGGAGAGAGAGCTTGCAAAGAACCTGTGTCATTCACAGGAGGGCTGCAGCTACTTTTAAAGGGTTAGTGCCTAAGTGGAGGCATCCTCTGGAGGGAAACATGCTGCTTCAGATTGCCACACTCTGCTGAATTTAAAAGGAGAGAGCAGCCAATGTCATGCTCTGGAAGAAGCCCAAAGACACAAATCTACTATTGCAAATATTCACCCAATAAAAGTTTCAGTAATACCAAAAGCACGGCTTCATATAAGACACAGTACATGTTAGTTACTAAGGAAAGACTATGCATGCTGTATAAATCAATGACATGGTAAATCTGTAAATGCACATGGACCTGGAAATTTATGGACTGGCTTTCTGAAGTCCTGTAACTGAAGCCTAAATCTCAATGTGTGAATTGAAGACAGCTTTGCATGGATTTTGAAAATCATAAAATTATTAACCAGTGCTGCATCTTTAATTTACAGAACTCATTCCAAATCTTGCCTTGCCCCTCTGAGCTGATTTGTGTGTACTTCACATTGCCTAAACTGTCCTTCCAAAGTCATCCCTTGACTTTTCTCCTCATTTCTCACTTCCTCTTTATTTTGGGCTTTATATACTGTAGTGGTTGATACATTGCGTCAACTTGGCTCAATGACTCAGCGGCCCAGTTCCCTATTGGTGAGAGCCCCGCTCTGGGGTACAATTGGTTTCTCCCTGGAGCATGGCCAGGGCTTGCCTAGGATATGATTGGCTCCTCCCTAGAGCAGGATCAAGGGCCCATCCTTGGGTATGATTGGTTCCACCCTAGGGCACAATGGGATCACGTCAGAATGACTGAGCACAAAGAGACTTTTTAAAGGGCTGAGGAAGGAGTCAATACTTCACTTCGTCGGAGAAGCTTCAGTCTTCGCATTCAGCCTGGACTTTATCATCTGGCTTGTAGCACAGACTCTTCAGCCTCCAGCTTGGATCTTTCACCGTCCATCGCAGACTCTTCAGCGTCCATTACAGACACTTCAGTCTTCCTTTGCAGACCCATCAGCTGACAGATAAGAGATTTACACGGAGTACTGAAGTGAAGTCCAGACCTCGGGATTGAATTCTTCAGTCTGCAGCGTGCAGATACCCTCTGCACGCTTTCTCATCTGACTCTGTGGCTGACTATTGTAAGCCAATCTTATAATTCCTTATAGATTGTATATTTTGTGTTAATATCCATTCCTTACATTATATCTGTTCTGTTCCTCTAAAAAAAAAAAATACCCTGACCAATACATATATCCTAATTACCAATACAAGCATTATTCATTTTAATTCCTCAGTGACCACCCCAGTATGAAGCACACAGATGGGATGCCACACATTTAAAGAATGGATATGAATGAATGACAAAACGAGGACAGCACATGGCATCGTGATTATGTCCCATGCATATGAGCACTTTTCACTTACTTCCCACTCTTAGCTGTGTTCCGGGCCTTTGTGGTTGGAGAGTTGGCACCTGCATCAGTGTTTGAAATGCGTTTTTCCTTACTGTACCCACAGAAAGAATAGAAAGAAATATATGGAGAGACCACAGAGACAACAAGCAGTTATTTTATTTTTTTCATTTAAAGTTCTCTTTCTCTCTCTCTGTTTCTCTCTCTGTTTCTCTCTGTGTCTCTGTCTCTCTCTGTTTCTCTCTCTCCATCTCTGTCTGTCTGTCTGTCTGTCTGTCTCTGTCTCTCTGTCTCTCTCTCTCTCATGATTTTATCTAACAGTGCTTTTAAGATAAACACAGTGGTAATTACTCCTCAAGGTCAAAGAAAACTACCTGCATACGTTCAAAGCTTGAGTTGATGGATTCAACAAATTACAGCACCACAGCCTAAAGCGCAAGGAAGGCTGTAGGGAAAAAAAGTACTACGAAAATAACTAGTTTTTAACATACAATCTCTCATTTCCTGCCATTGCATTTTTGAGTTACAAGTTCAGTTGGGAAGCTGCAGAAGCGTGTAGGTATATGGATACCAAAGATCTTCTAAAGTGTTTCAGAGTTACTATCACATGAATTAATAATTTTCACCTATAATGTTACATAGTCAGACCATGAACTCAGATATTCTTTAAGGAGAAGAACCATCTGCTTCATGAGCATTGAATTTTAATTTCCACCTTCAATAACTCCACAGCTTATGTCAAACCTTGGAAACAGTCACAAAATAAATCACAAGGAAAGTGTGCTTAATCTCATCAGGTTAGTAAATGTACTCAAATTAATCAACTCAAGGTAAACAAAAAGGAATAATTGATTAGAGTCTCCTTGATTACTTTATTCTATTTCTGTTATGAAACTATTTTACCATTATCTTTAATTTAGCCTTTTTGCCTTAAAATTACTACTTTACTTTATCTTCAGATTTCCATGGAAACCAATTCAAAGCCTTTCTCTCCACTTGATGATGTGTGGAATTATTTATCCTGACTTTATCAGAAATATTCTTTGTGAGGAATATGTACATCAGCATAACCTCTTCTAAAAAGTGAAGACAAGGAAAATAAATGCATGTCTTGGCTTTTGGTGTATGTAATGGGACTTTTTAGTAGTACACAATAGTGTTTCAGAGAATGTCAAAGAGCTTACAGTGTTTATGAATCTTTTAAGTATGTCAGAAATAAGTGTCTGTATGTCATTATGTTTATGTGGGACAGAGTCACAAATGATATTCTATTTTATGGCCATCAGCTTCAAACAGTTACACAAACGTGAATGGAGCAAGAGATAATAAGGGATCCCTGCGATTGCAAAGAGAACAAAGTTGTGTGCTGCAGAGGGCCAGCCCAATCTCAAATGTAAAAGTCCTGAATCAGTGTTCAGGGGGTCCAAAGCAGGCCTAGAACTGAGAGACAAGGTGAGGTCCCATCCAGATGGACAATGGGTGGCTACGGAGAGAAAGGCTGCACATTCTGTCTCCCAGGAGGTGTGAGAAGGCACAGAATGATGGTCAGGGGTTCCTTCATGGTGGTGGGGGGGACCATTTCTCAGTGCTGCTCGCTCTCACCAACATATGGCTACATGCTGAGTGAGGACTGAAGAACCTACTCAGTGGTGCCCCTACCTGTCAAAGATCTGGGAACATCCTCCTTACACTTCTTATCCAGAGTCAAGCTCCCAAATGAGCCTACAATATCCAACAACTCGGCAAAAGTTTCTCAGAATGGCCTCTTTCAGAAGGGGGTACAGTTTGATGCAAATGAAGCATCACACGACATGTCATGAACTACAGGTGATCTCAGCATCCTCACTTCCACAGCCTGGTCACAGGTCACTGAGAATTTCTTGTTCTAGCTGTGTAATCAAACAGCAAACAGTTGGCTGCTTGCCTCGAAGTATTTGGCAATAAGGGATCTTTCGATGTGTCACCCACCTGCTGCTGAGCTCAGAGTAGGTGGTCATCTAAATCCTCTTGAGTCTCTAAGCTCAGGTGTTCATATTCTTTTGCATAAAATAAAGTCATTCCTATAGTTAACTTTTCACATCTATGCCTAGGGCAAGAGGTTGCTCTGTAATCTATGTTACACATGACCCTGCTTAATTCAGCACAAGGTATAGCAGTACATCAAGGGAAATGACAGGTGGTCCCGACAGCCTTGTTATTGTTACCTGCTGCTCTGGAGTCCTGTGCTCATGGAACACTTGTCCTTTACAAGTTATAGATAGGAATAAGAACCTTTTTGACCTGTTGCCAAATCCTGTATGTACATATCTGAAGGGAATAAAAACAGAAATATTTCATGGATAAATTAAACAGGAAAGGTATGTCATCAAGATGGGGTGAAAATAATCCAATAACTCAAAATGTTTCTTCTGCACAAATAACAGATCCATTCACAGAAGAGGAATATATCAGAAAGGGGAGGATGTAGGAGACCTTAAGATGGCTTGGATCATAGGACCTTAATTTTGAAGATATACTAAGGCCTATAATACACAAAGAAAGGACTGCCACACATTGATGGAGAAAAGTCATCATTCCTCCCCCAAAGATCCAGGCTAGGTGTATAAGCCTGGAGAACATGCTATAAATTCCAAACTTTCAGGCAGAAAGAGATCTAAAGTAGTGAACTCAAAGACCTTGAGTTCTCCAGAACTCAGAAGAAAAAGGGAAAATACTTCAGCCACAGACTACTAGGAGCCTCAAAGTTCTAGAAAGATATGGGTCAAAGACCCAAAGATTAAGATGCCACCAAAACTCCAGGCCACTGAAACAACCAGCAGTCCCACAGATTCACAGCAACAAGCCCTGCCTGTTTTTAAAATGTATGTAAGATAATTTGGGGCATATGAGGTTAGGGATCAAATGCTTTGAATAAAAGCTGGTTTCTAATCTAAGTATCTAAACCAGACCACCCCACTGCCACACTTTCGATCTGTCTGTTTCTGGATTACTTGTCAGCCCTCTTTACTTTCATCTCTTTGATATGTCATCTCAAGAGCTGTGGCTCAAATCCCAGAGAGCACAGCTCCAGGGTTCTTCCACTGCACTTGAGTAACTAGCCTCTTATAAGGCCAAGCAGGCATCTCTCCTTGTTCAGGTGCCTCATAACCAAGCCTTGTCAAAGGTCTGGAAAAACCATGCCAGGTGCATTTCTAGTAGAGCAAGTTAGTGAGCATCAGGACTCCTCAATGTGTGCCTGGTGGCTGTCCTCTTATGTATCAAATAAGCGTTTTTCCACAGGCCCCATACTTGTTCCCCAGACTGCCTGAGTGAAAAAAAAATCCTGCAGTATTATATACATTGCTTCTATGTAGGAAAACTGGTAAAACCACTTCTTCGGCATCTTCAAAGTGTGTCCAATTGAGTAATTTGATGCTGAATTGGTATGCAATGTACTTAAACCAAAATGAAAATCAGATCCACTCCTCTCTGGTTTTTCTTTTTGGTCAAAGAGGTACTTGTGAGAGAGAAGCCTACTAGTTTAAAACACATTCTATTCATTTTTTTGACGGGTAGCATACAGAAGTATCTATATATTCCATAGCACTTTTTAAGCTCTTTTTGGAATTAATTCAGATCTAAGAAAAATAATTATACGCTATAGCTACAAGAGTACTAAAAATCTAAAAACGAGTTTTCAAAGTCCCAAGAAATTGAAAGTATATTTCAGAAGACAAAGGTACGCTATAACATTTACGGTCTAATTATCATTTCTTAGTATTAGCATGTGATACCTGTGGATTTTATAATTTTTCTGTCTCTCCAGCTAGCTATTAAGCCAATGATTGTTATAGTTGAATATGGTTTGTTCTACTCAAACGCATGCTGATGCATGGCCTCTAGTGCAAGGGTTCTGAGAAGTGGTGGGGCCTTGAAGAGGCATCTGGATCACAGGAACGAGTCAGCATTAATGGACTGATGTCATTCCGGGGATGAATTCCATACTGCAAGAGCAAGTTGATGTACTGTAAGCCTGATTCCATCCTTCTCTCAAACACATGTGCCCTCTTGGGCACATACCCATTTGCCACTCTCAAAAGCACCCTCACTATAGCGGTGCCTTGGTTCACAAACACTTTAATTTGTGAACAATTTGATTCACCAACAGAAGCGTTTGGCAAAATTCTGTTTTTGTTTGGAACTCTGTATGGAGGGGTAAACATGACTGTAGTCATCCTCAGTCTTAGTTACTTTTCTGTGGAACAGGGCAGAGGGCATCCAGTTCATGGTGGCAGGACAGTGACAAAATGGTGAAAGAGGAAACTGACCAACCAGAGCAACAGAGAAAGTCTGTTTCTCTGTCTCTCTTAAAGCATATTCAGGCTTTCTGCTTCAGGCTATCCACCTCAGACCATACCCATAATCCCAGGAGTACTAAGATCCATAATCCCAACAGTACTAAAGCACATAATCCCAGTGGATCATGAGTTAGCTTCAGACTCTAGAAGTCCCACCCGATGATTACATGAGGCTTTGGGGGGGGAAAGCTAGACATAAACCATAACACCATCTTTCCTACAGAAACATAAACATGTCCATCATTTCCAGAATTGTAAAATGAATTAAGTTTGTGAACCAAGGTGCTGTTGTATATCATGCAATCTGTTTTGTTACAATGACATGAAGTCGTTCCTCAACAAGTGTAGCTTACTGATCTTAACTATCCCTGCATTATAGAACCATGAGCTAGATAAACCTCTTTTCTTTATAAATTATCTAGTCTACGGCATTCTATTGTAGCAACAAAAAATAGACTAAAAGAGAATTGAAAGTATTTGTTGAACAAAGAAATCAAAAGGCTTCATGCAGGATCAGGGCAAGAGTGTCATGATCAATTGTCAATCACGGGCACCAGTGTTAGGGAGGAAGTGGTGACACACAAGACACCTCTTTTCCAATCTTGAAATAGAAGGAAGTGGAAGACCTTGATTTTATTTACTGGATTATAAAGATATGTGAGGTTAAAATAATTCCCAAGGGTGTTTGTTTAGAATGTTAGACAGTGCCTCTGAGCGGTAGCAAAATAACAATATGTTGCAACTATATCACTCTTAATGTTTTGCAATATGTGTTTTTGCATACAATAACTGACATGAAACCCATGATATTGTCTCAAGTCCCTCTGGAGAAGGATGTGGCTACTCTTTGCTCCCCAGAGATGACTCAAAGCTTCTGAACGCTTCCATCCTGAGAAAATGCATTGCAAATACATAGACTTGGACCAGAAATAGTGCAACATGCTTGTAATGCCAGCAGCATGGGGGTCTGAGGCAGGAGAATCTCAAGTGTGAGCTCAGCATAGGCAACTTACCAAGACCTTATTTCAAAATTTAAAAAGAGCTGGAGATGTAACTTAGTGCAAAGTCCCACTTAGTGGGAACAATCTGTACTATCACAAATAGATGAAGGAAGGAAGACATTGATTTTTGGGGGGATAGAAGTACATCTACTCTGCTTCCCCACCAGGTACTTGAGTCCCTTTTACAACACATCCACCAAATGATAATCTTTTGAAATGCTTTTAAATCATGACTGCGTCCCCATGAAAGCCTACTATTCTTGTTTGCAAGAGGCTTACGTTTCTGAAGTATTTTACCCTCTTTCTGTTACTGAGCAAGACAGCTCTTCAAATATTGATTTCCTTTAATTAAAGCTGATGAAGCTTCTGTATTTCATTTTTTCTGTCTTGTTAGGCTATGTCCTGAGTGGTTTTCCTTCTTTGCTCAAAACTTTTTCATTTTCATTTCTTCTACCTGAAGTGTCTAAATTAGACTCTATGGTCTTTAAGTGTTCTGTGCTCATTATCTGTATTTCTGCTAAGCACCCAGCAAAGAAAATTCGGATCACTAAGATGTACTTTCATTTGCCTTCTCCCCCCATTTCCCTTTGCTTAACTGGGAGCAAGGGTTTTAAAGTAGAAAGAAAAGAGCTCATCTTTGTTCTATGAAGCCTAGTGTAACTTTGATCTCTCAGAAACAACTCCATAAGCCCAGCACATTTACTCAGGAATACTGAGGTCTAATCCTGGTGACCAGCAAGGCATATGACTTCCGCTGCTGTTTGAGGATTGTCATCCAAGGTCAAGGCAATGCAACTGCTGAGGTTTCATTCACAGAGAAGCTCAGTGCTACTTTGTAATCGCAAAGTCTCTGGCAGAGGCAGCCAGGGCCTACACATTACCTTGCCCTCTCCCCTTTCATTAACTTTTCACTCTCACAGTTCACCACAGGGCATCAGAGCATGGATCAATGAACTCATTGATTATTGTTGCCATTTTGCTCTCTTCACCACTTGGCATAAGCTGTTTCTTCCCAGAGAGTCGTGGTCATATCTCTGAATGCATCATTGGGGTCAGAAAATAATGAGTCAGTTTCTAAATTATATTATTTTCTCAGTTAAAATGCCTAATCACTTATGACTTTATTAGCAGTGTGGATCGTGGTTATAAACTACTGGAGGCCAGTGGACCAACTGTATCTTACAGCTCCAAGTGCTATTGTCCAGTTGTTGTATTCGCTCTAGCTCTGGGCTCCTCCATCACATGTGTGGTGTCGGGGGAGGTAATGAGGAAAATTCAGAGGTCTGCAATTGGATGGTTTGCAGAAATTGAGATTCCAAATATAAAAGGAGCCTAGACTGAATGGCATTTAGGGAGGTGGGAAAAGAGAAACCATGCCCAGTATATAAAAATAGTAGAATGTAGGGATTCACTACATCTGGTGAATGACAATAAAGTTCAGGTAACAGCTGCTAAAAGTGTTTGGGAGCTGGATGAGCAGGACATCAATTTACTCTGCCAGTAAACAAAAGATTTGTTGGGAGGAGGGTCAGGGCCAGACAAGATGAGACGGTTGGGAGAGCATATCACACTGAAGTATCAATGACCAATGTTCCTCAGGCAATTAGAGAGCTGGTATTGGAATCCAAGCAGTAAGACAAGGTCAGATACATAGTCCTTGCTCCACAGTGGTCCTTTAAGCCATGAGATACCCTGGATGGGCCAGTGGGACAGTGGTCAATTGTGATTGTGGGGAGAATGCATCCAGAGGCATCCTATGCCAGAATCTGCTCACTTCCACACCAGCGTACAAGAATTGCAAGCATAAGTTGTATGCCCAGGATTCAAGTGAAAAAGCCTGAGCCACTTAACTTAATATGATGATCAATGTTAAGGTTAATGGGGGGAAATGTTGACCTTGATCCTTGTGCAGGTCAGGGTTTTATTTGTCCCATGCTCATGGTTTTTCTCTCCTTGTTCTCTAGCCCAGCGAGAGTGCTTACATATGGATGGTAAGGTTGGTAAGATACAGAGGAATGGGTGCAAATCCTTGTAAAACACTTCTCACAAAAGAAATACCTGTATAAAAAAAAAAAGAAATACCTCTAAATCTCACTCCACTAGTACCACTACCTTGGTGTAGGGTACATATTCTAGCCCAGGAGCAATTTTAAAGTTCAAATCCAGGCTTTGCTTGTTGTTCAAAGCTTTTCTTTTTTTTTTTTTCTTGTTTTTACCAAAGACCAGCCAAAGGTTTCGTAATATACTAACAAAATGAACTTTTTCTTTCTTTTTTTTTAGGGGAGTTTGTTTGCTTGTTTGTTTGTTTTTGGTACCAAGGACCAAAGCCAGGGCTTCCAGCTTGCTAGGCAAGCATTCTACCACTGAGCTAAATCCCAAAGCCCTCTTTCTTTCTTTCTTTCTTTCTTTCTTTCTTTCTTTCTTCCTTCCTTCCTTCCTTCCTTCCTTTCTTTCTTTTTCTTTTGCATGAATCCCTTTCCTATCCCTGTTCTCTGTCTCTGCATTCTGTCTCATGAACTAACACCCTGAACTACCCTGCCTTAGCATAATGGGTGATATAAGGATGCCACAGTTTAGTAATCTCATCAAAATTGGGTGTGGGGACAGTCTTGGTAGAAGCAAGTCAAGGATTTTTCCCTTGATAGGCCAAAGTACCGTCAAGTTTTCTGAATTAAGTTCACTGGACATTGTGTAGCGGCCTATGGATCTTACTTTCCCGAACTGAGATAAGCTTTAGTCTTAAGCCCTGGCTCAGAAAATGACCAGCTGACTCATAGTCAGAGTATAGGTTTCACTTTCCTTGCTTGAGTCGTACTTCTTAAGATCATTATATAGTTTAGGAAATTGTAGAACTTTAACCATTTTATTGACCCAGAAAATATTCAATGTTTGTTGATTGCATGCCCTTCCTCTGGTTGGGCTGTGGAAATACAATCATGGTCACAGGTTTTGCCTGCATATCCCCAAAGGCAAGTTAGAACAGACAAGCTTGTTAAACAGGTTCATAACAACAAAATGTATCAAGTGGAATAAACAAGTGTGAAAACAACGGAGGGAAATGAAACAGAAAATACCCTCTTATGCTTGTGGGAATCAGGTAAAGTGAAAGTTGAGCTGAATTACTATTGTGAAAATTAACTTTTGCTTTTGACAAGGAATCACAGCTCTGAAGTTAAACCCTAGGTTATGAGGATTTTTACACAATGGAATGAAAACATGCCTATTGTTAGTTTGACAGTTATCTCCCAAGCAACACTTGATAACTTGGAGCTGAGTTTGAATGCACATAATAAGGCCCCACCCCTGAGCTTCTACTTCAGAATATAAGGATTGGTGCCTGAGAATGTATGTTTCTAAAAGTTCCCAGGTGACAATATGATGTCTGCCACTTCACAGACCAAACCCTTGTGCAAGAAGCAGGAGATAGCCACTTTGGTGGAAACCCAGAGAGACAGAGAGCAATCGAGTGGTACCCACTGGCCCTGCTTCCCAGAAGCCACAATCAAGATCTGCAGGATGGAGGGTATCCATGGCATGACTCCAGAGGCAGCAGAGCACACGATGCAGAGGGCCACTGCCATCTGCCCAGGGAGAAGTTCCTCTTTCCCAAGGAAGTGGAAATTACTGCAAACACCACAGAGTGCAGTGCTGAGGCAAGATTGGACGTGATGAGTATTAACTGAGCCCACAGTTCTATTCACCGAAAATGATCTGGCATAATTAAAAATTCACAACTGGAGCCTAGTTGGTGAACATTATACATGAGGAAGTCCCTAGAGTAGGCCAGAGAAGTCTCAGTGAACTTTTTAGGAAAAGCCAAAAGAGTCAACTGCTTTAGCAAGAATTAGCACACAAAGAAAAAAGAAAAGCCAGTTCCTCTTTTATGTGGACCCGAGATTCTGACTTTCCATTACAGAACAATATCAACAATATCAACAAAAGGTGTTGAGAGACACACTCTTCTCCTTCTTCCTCGTGAATTAGCACTTTTCTTTTACTTTATACTAAATGTGCTCTTAGAGGATTTTCAAGAATAGTCACTCTGCTTGTATATTGTGTATTAACTTCTTTTAGGACAAGGTAAATAATATTTATCTCTGTTCACAAGAAACTTGTAAGCTTTGTCACATGGAAGAGTTGCAGTATCTATAGACTGACCACCATGCTTGATAAATTTGGATTTGAATAGTTGAATTGAAGTAGCTGACCAGCATACTAGAATAGAAGTTTATTAACAGACTCATGTGGCTTCGGTGCTTTGTTCAAATAACTTATTTCAAATCATGCTGCATGGCTAAAAGGCGACAGCCAGTCACAGCAGCATTTTTGAGCACCCGTGTTCACTATGAGACTTGTGTAGAGTAAAATCAGGGAGAATCAATGAATTTAGATATCAGCTTTGGCAAACTAACTGCAGGCAACTATGGAGTTGTGGAAAAGCTGGATTCAGCAGAACTGACTTCCTCTTCCATCTTGTACTACTTGGAGGATTTTGGACAAATTGGGGCATCAGTGCAGTATTGCTCCTACATAAGACATCTGATATTGACCCTGGGGCTCAGGCTCCACTTCTACAGCTACAAACTAGTGTCTAAATCCAAGAGCATTCAAATACCTGCTTGGTGCTGAAGTTGTCATCTTAAGAGTTTTCTGAGAGAGCAAATATACCCAGGATCTAAAAGACATGTTGGCTCCTTAGAAATCAAGTGGAAAGGCTGTATCAACAAGGTGTTGAAAATGCTTTCTGGGGTAGAAAGAAAAGAAGCATGGGCCTCTTAACAGCACTGAGCCTCTAAACCACTTCATACAATCTTCTTGTATATCAAAAGGGACCGGTAAAACTTGAGAATATTTTCACCTTTAAACTGCTCAGATATGACACATTTGTTTTGGAAATGTTATCTGCTCTATAGTAATCTACTTGTAATTTCCTTTTCCTAATGAAATCAAGTAATCAGCGTCTTTTTATTGTCTTACAACTTGGAAAACTGACCATTATTTAAGTGTAGGTAGTCACAGAAGATGAAAATCTGATGATTCATAAATATAAAAGTTATCTTCTTCCTTACCACTCACTAATCACTGTGAAATGGTAGGCACTGTACAAGTACATCCATATCCTTCTGTTTATTATATGGGTTTTTACTATCAATCTAGTCAAACTGCAGACAGTCAGCTGAGTCAAAGTGTGAAGTTCTTCATTGGATACATTCCAAATCAGACAACAGAAAAGCTCAATAAAAACAGGAACCTGAGACGAATCTTTACAGATATAAAAGTAATGTCCATAGTGAAGAAGGGACACATCCAAGGGAAATAACTCAGGATGCAGCATTGTCTTAATATTAGAACTTGACTGGCACATAGCAAACAGAGCCACACTGCCTGAGGAATAAAAGCAAGGCAAGAAGTCTTGGGACCAAAGATAATATAACACAGACAAAATTTGGCTGCATTTACCAATATGAGTAATGCAACAAGGTTAGATAGCTTGGTTTTGAAGAGCAGGGAGAGAGGAGATGAAACATTCACTTTCCTGCTATGTTAATTCTACATGCATGTGGCACCCCAGGCAATATGTTTGGTTTTCAACTGGATATATAGATGCAGACCATAGCAGGGTACAGAAATCTCAGCTGATGAGTGGTCTTCAGAGACTTGGAGATCTAGAGTAGCTGCAAAAGAAGACATTGCACAAAAGGAATGTGCAGAGTGAGAAGAGACTAGCCAAAAAGATTACTAAAAATGACAGGATACAGAGGAAAAAGCAAGCTCATTCAAGCCCAAGAGGACTGTGTATGTGAAAACAAGCATATTCCAATCATAGGTAACACATTTGCTCACTGTAAGAGTTTTGTGTCTTGGGCTTCTATTTAATTTAATTAATTAATTTACTATTTAATTATATTGTTCAACCCTTTTCAAACCAAGTCTTCACCCATTTCCTTGTAGAGAGGACTTAAATCATAATGCAAGATGTCATCATGGAAGACACTTCTTGCCTTAAATGAAATGAAGAAATGGAGAGAAAAAATGGCAGTGATAAAAATTGGAAAGGAAGGTAGAAGCAAAGCTTATTACTGAGATCTGAAGTATAGATAGAAGGGCTGGGGATATGGCTCAGGGGCATAAGTGCCTGCATGGAAAGTGTTTGATCCTGGGAACCACAAAAAAGAAAGAAAGTAAAGTATAGATGGAGTAAAGACCAAGGTTCTTGCAGAGAATAGGCCCACTGGAAGCCGATTCTACTATGGCCAGTAGCAGCATCATGTCTCTCAAACTTTGTCACACGATAACTGCTTATGAAGGAATGTCAACAAAGTTAGATAATATTAAACCACATTTCGACTCCTCTCGATGGAGGATTATGGGTCCAAACACTAGAAAATGAATCTCAAAGAATGATTCTATGTGAGACAGGCAGGTAACATAAACTATGAGTGATAACCTGTACTGAGGCTCAGGAATTGCAGTCAGTCCTTTTCCCAGGGGAAGTCCCCTGACTTCATCTCAAAGAGGAGGGGCTGAAGTAGTGCATAAGGTTCCTACCAGGAAAAGCAGAATGGGCCCTTACAGGGAAATACAACGATACTTACCTCAGGGAAACCCTGTCCTGAGCAGAGAGGCATCCAGCAAGCTGCCTGAAAGGGATTTCAGTAATACTTCATGGCTTAGGAGCAAAAGAATGGACTTTTAAAACCTATCAGTGCTTATCTTGGGATTCCTAATGATCATCAATTTTTGGGAGCTCTTCTCCTCTATGTTAATTATGTTTCTTTCATTTTCCAGAGCACTATATCAATTAATTTTTTCTATTTGGTACAGGGTCTACAGGGTCTCACTACACAGATTAGATTCAGAGTGATCTTTCTGTTTTCAGCCTCCCAAGCACTTGGATTACAGGCCACGCCATCACATTGTCTTAATCGCCATCGCAGAACATCCTGAGGGCAGGGCCAGCAGAGTATACCAGGGGATGGAACCTCAGACCCTTGCATCTATCTAAGCAGGCTCTTTAATCCGCTGAACTATCTGACCATCCGCAGAGCAGTATATTAAAGTTAATTTCAACATTCTCATCTTATCTAGGGCTTGTGAGAGTGGTAGAAACTCAACTGGAAGGTGCAGAAACTCAAGGTAAGTGTGGTAGCATACTCCTGTAATCCTAGCATTCAGGAAGCTAAGCAGGACGGTGACTATGAGTAGTTTAAAGCTAGGCTGTGCTCCATAGTGAATTTAAGACAAACCTGAATTATATACGAAAACTCTGTATCAAAAAAAAAAAAAAAATGAGCTCCAGAACCTTAAGGTAATAATGAAGCCCCATAGGAAGATAATCCTCTTAGTCTGAAAAAAATAGTTGTACTAAAATTTTTCCTTTAGAAACTAGACTCTACTTAGCCCCTGTAGGTCACAGAGGGGGTTTTGTTTAAAAGGATACAGTATATCTTTTTTGTTCATTTCCCAGGGTGTCAGAATTGGTCAGATTCTGCCCAGGCATATTATCTAGTTTACTACGGTTCCAAGGTAAGGTCAAATTTGCCCTGTTCAAGGCTTTAGGCTGCAGGGAGCTAAGAATTTGGAGGTATGGGCCCTAACCCATCCAATCTTTACTACTGGTCATAGCACAGAGCCTTTGTTTCCTAAACAGGCTTCCACTTTTCATGAATATTTTGTCTTCAAAAATGATTTGATAGGACAGGGTCCATTTCTCATTCTGTCAAGCAATGGAAATAAACTGAAAGTCAAGTAAAACATCAACTAAAACAGCCCTAAAATCAGTAATTGCTACTTTTTAGCAATCCCACTGGGAGAAGGTTCTGGTGTAAGTAGAAATTTCCTTCTTGAAAGTTTTATGCAACCATTTCCAGAGATTAAAGAAAAAACACACAAATAGATGTATGCAGAATCCACTTCCACACTTTTCTGATGTTGGAGGTATCTGGAAGTCATAGTTAAACTGAGTATGATGCTACACATCTGTAATCCCTGGAATCAGGAGGCTGAGGTAGGAGGATCCCAGTGAATTCAACCCATGTATGTATACTGAAACTGTGCTTGAAAAACCAGAAAGATAGGGAGAAAGAAAGAGAAAGGCAGGGAAGAGTGAAGGGAGAGGGAAAGGGGACAAGGGAGAGAGGGAGGGGAAAAGGGAGATGGAAGGGAAGGGAAGGGAAGGGAAAGGAAGGGAAAAATAATTACAGTTTACAAGTACTATAGGAGAAAACATTGCTTCTAGTGTGAAAATAGTAGTTGTGACTTACAGAAACTGCATTTATTCAAAGGACAGCCAGGTCACAGCTAGGAACATGGATCACGGAGAACACAAGCTAATCATGGATTAGGCCAGAGGAATAGATTTTTAAATTTATTACCTACTTATTTGAGGTATCTTCTCCTAAAGTACACCTATAACATGATGCTGGGGAACAAAATTTGATAGAAAGATTTTTAAAGGGGAGAAAGACTCATTCACAAAATCTTGCAGAGCGGGTTTACCGAAAGGGAGTTCTGGAGTTAACAGAGTTTCCTAACAACCAAGGTCGTAAGGGAAACATTCTGGGTAATAGCATTCTCAACTGATAATAAGGAAATGTATCATTTTGTTAGGAAAGTCAAAATTATTCCTGGTGCCAAATCTAAGAAGCACTTATTTTATATGAGATACAAAAACATGTCCCATAGGACAATGTCACACATACACAAACACACAGACTTTTTCAAACAACAAAGTGGATTGTGTATACTTTCCACTCAGTAAAGTTCACCTATGTTTAACTTTTGATAGCCCATTAGAAGGTAAACAAGTGACAGCTAAGATGCTAAGCTGAGTTTATGTGCTGTGGAAGTCGCCATTATAGTCATCTAACCTGATTCTGGAGAAGAAGATGAAAAATCTAGAAGCATGAATTTGAACATAGATCCTAAACTAGACCAAAGTACCTTCTCACCGGCTATCTGGAAGGACTGCTCTCTCCCTTTGGGTTATTTTGTAGCAGAGTTTGGAGGTTTTTGTAGCAGACACCTCCCCAGCACAGCTCATATGTCTAGATCTTGTGCCCACATTGTCACTTTTGTTTGCTGTGTCCATCCTTTTGGAAGCAGTGAAGACTCCACCAAGAGCTGCAGAAAAGCACACTATCAATTTCCTTTGGGCCTCTTTCTAATTCTTTGTTCAGGCCTCCTGGGGTCCTGCTACAGCAACTCACTTCAGCACCCGTTCTTTCATCACCATGTGCTTTGTAGACTCACATCCCACTTTTCTCTAAATTGCCCACAGGTGGCCCAGGTATAGTACAAGCAAATGGTCCACTTGCTCCAAAGGTATATTTGCCTGCAGTCAAAGACAACACCAAAAAAGGGCATCAGAGCAAACAAAGAGCCTCCCTCTTTCAAGACCTTTGCAAATTCAAATGCACATTAATTAATTCTCAGGCCTTTTAATTGCTCCTCGATTAAGTATAGTGGGGTGATTTGTCATTCTGGCTCAGGTTGTCACAAGCTCAATAATTCACTTAGAGAATGTTGGCATCATGTCCTTCTCTTCCCCGCCCTCAGTCTAAGGAGTGAAAAGAAATAACTCATTAGCAAGTAAGAAGCATTAATTAGACTTTTGTAAATTTATACAAGTTAGCGATGCTAGCTCCGTCCAGATTGTTGGAAAGAGTACCATGTTCAGTTACTTGGCAAAGGAGGAATCAACGTAGGTGGTGCAACAAAGTCTTGAAAGCGATGTGTAGCAGGCCTACTGGGCCTATATTACACCCAGTTCATGCTGGCCCTCTCCAAGTTGTGGCTTGTACAGGTTGTACACTGCTTCCAAGGATACTAGTGGGACTCACATTATAACTCATTCCTGAGAACTGTCTCTTCACACAGCTATGAAACACACAAGAAGTATTATTCATGACTGTGGTCACACCTCACTTTTGGCCTGACCCATAGGATCCAGCTTGATCACCCAATTAGTACATCATAAGTACCTTCTGCTGACATATGCTTGATGCCAAAAATCCAGTTCATTCCCAAAGGACAATAGCCTCTAATTCCAAAGAGTCAAGAGAACAAGCTACAGATGTCAAATGTACCAACCAGTGCAGCATTATGGCCAATAATTATTTCCATAATATTTGTTTAAAAATAAATTTGGTGTAGTCTTTTATTTACTAGGGTGCTGTGGCATAGCTTTTCCTTCGCTGAGAAACTAACCCTAACATCTGCATTCCTCGATAATGTTTTCTGAGCTTTCTTAGCAGATGTAGGTAAAATTAACCAGGTACCAACCTAAAATGACCCTCTCCTCACTATCATCTCCCACTGATTTCTGTAATGGAAAGATGTCTGCTGACACGTAAGGAAACAGATTCTTATATTAGCACTGTCAAAAGGTTTATTGAATATAATGCTATTTAATAGCACACCAACTATCTTAACCAGTGTCAGGCAACAACCAGGAAAACACAGAAGTTGGAAGATGAACGCAGAGTTTTAGAATGCCAAATAAAATGCAAATCATTATTTTCACTAATTACAATTTTGGCTCATTGATATGCTCCCAGGTTAGGATCACAGGGGTGGTTTTTCATCCATGTCTAGGTTGACACAGTCCCAATAATTCACTCTGGCACTCTGATATCACTTTTTGGCTGTACTCTATGGAGTTAAGAGGAGTGTCTCATTAAGGAATGAGAGGTATTAATTAGACTTTTGTAAATACCAAGTGTGTTCGGTACTTGTTCCTGATCTTATCCAGACTGTTGAGATGAGTGCCATATGGAGAGTTGGGAAGCTGGGCTTCTGGTTGTGCGCCATTACACCACTTCTGCATTTGATTGGTATGCCTTAGTTCACATAAGTAAGAAAGAGGAAACATGATACAATCTTACCACCTGACTTCAAGAATCATGGCACTGAAAAATAGGAAATAGCAGAGTATAGTGAGTTAATTATTTCATAATTATAATGTAGAGAAGGTTTACAATTTATAGTCCTTCCAGCAGGATAGGCCTTAAGGTATAAGCTCACAACTCTAGTCTATTGTTGCTTCAACAACAGCCCACCTACCACCTGCTACGAACAAAGTGCTAGTGATACAGAGATACCTTTAAGAAACTATTATCTCCACTTGAATAAGTGAGTTGTATCACTGGATCCTAACATCCTCAAATAAGCCCTCTTCTGTGCCCCTTAATGCTGGATCATAGCAGATACAGAGAAACTGAAAGAAGAATGACTTCCTATCTCTCTGGTTTTATGCATCCCTTGTGTACTAACAGAAGTACTCTATTGTGTTCATTGCATTTTGGGCTTTTCCTTCCGTGCCAGTCTTAGGCTTCTTTTCCCTGCTACCTAGATGCCCTGGATGCCCTCTACTTGTTACCACATTTTCTTGGGGCTGTCTGGCGTGGGAATTGAGTATGAGTCCCTTGGGGAACACTGCAATAAGGAAAGAGATGAGGGGGGTTTATGGACCTTTGCAAGGTACTTTCTCTTGGGAAAAGGCAGTATGACCGAAAAAGAAAGTCAGGAGGCAGGGATTATTTGGAGGGATGTCTAAGTTCTGCTGTGGCAAAGCCGCAGCCTCATTACCTTATTCTGCTGCTTGGCTTAATGAAGGCACTTGCTGAATGAGCAATTGCGCCTAGAGGCAATGAGAACATTCTGGCCCTTGGAAGGCCACCCTTTCAGCTGTTAGTGAGGGAAAGGGAGAATCAATGGAGTGTGAGGGCTGACAGATCAATACTTCTCTGAATGAATTTCATCATAAGTGACACTCCCTTGGGAGAAAGAAGGGCTGCTAGAATCATGCAAGGTTATCAGCTACATGACAGTTTCTGGAATATTTGGGTGAAACATCTGAAATTCAGACCAGTTGCCAGACAAGAAGCCACAGTGTGCGCTCCATTGTCTGACACCTGCCCAAAGAGAAGATACAAGTCAACATTTCACATATGCTCGCATAGACCTTTACTGAAACAACCAGACACATTGGAAGATATCTGTTTTGATTTTGGAGAAGCCTTCTGTAATGCACTTGCCAGCTGGTGCTGATGACTTTAGCAGAGCAGAAAAGCCAGGGGATCAGAATGGAGGGAAAACTCTTCTAGAATACCATAAGAGTAAAACTCAAGGGAGTTGTAGAAACCCATGGGCAACAGCAAGATCTCTAAAATAAAGTAAAATGCTAATGTAAGGACATAATGGCATGATGCTACCCATTCAAAATACAAGGATCTACTGGGAGTATTACAAATGTAGTTCTCTTTGAAGTAATCTAGTTTACAGTGTTAATGCTTGAAATCTGAAGCCAAAAAGCCTTTGGTCCTTTTAGCTACCTGAATAAATCTCAACTTGGCACAGAATTCATCTTTTTGCCTTAGCACTAAGCTGAAGTTAATACAAGTATTTAGTTACGATACAGAATGTAGAGAATGCTTCCTTAATTGTTTGGGTTTGATGCCAGCTAATCAATGCAACATGCGCTTTTAAACTGTAGCAGATACCACATAGGACCCATGCATTCAGGGTCTTAGTGTGCAAAGTGTATTATTCATGATCTTCCAGTTCTGATTCCCTTCTCAGCCCCTTCATTTATTTCCTAGGCATCTCTCCCAAGACAGGATCAAGCCTCCTCCATCCTTGGTAAAGAGATTCAAGGAAAAGCTTTAAGTGTTAATTTAAAGTCCTGCTTGAATTCCATTATTCAAAAATATCCTTGGAAGCCAAGCATGGTGACACACACCTGTAATCACAGCACTCTGGGAAGGCTGAAGCAGGAGGATAACAAGTTTATATCTCAAAGTATAAAATTAAAATTCTGGACTAGAGGTGTGCCTCAGTGTGAAGGCCTTGATTTCAATCCCCAGTATAATATCAATGAGAAGAACAAAGGCCCTGAATGTAGTAAAACTCTTACTGGAACTTATTAGAAATTAGAACCTACAGCTTTCCTAAAAAATAAAATTTCTGGGGCGGGGGAGATATCTCAGTAGAATAAGCACTTGCCTGGTAAGCATGAGGTCTGGAGTTCAATCCCTGGTACAATAAATAAATAAATTAATTAATTAATTAATTAAAATAAAATTTCCTAAACCACCTGCAAGCAGGTGCAGGGGCCTGGGGTTTGATCCCCACGCCTTGTGTGCCAGCCCCATCCCCGGGGCACACTGAGAGGGCAATTGACACTGGGTGTGGTGGCATGCACCTGTAATCCCAGCTCTTCAGAGACTCTAAACAGGGTGGATCACTATGAATCCGATCTAGTAATGAGATCTTGAACACCCTGCAGACTCTTCCCTAAAATATAAATAAATAAATAAATAAATAAATAAATAAATATAAAATTTCCAATTTAAGTAATCAGGCTTTATCTATAGGTAACCAGTACAAAACACATCTTGAAACAACCTGCATACTCCGAATTGCTTGCTTGCAGTTATAAGAATAGGGTTGTTCCAAGGGGCGATTGGTATAATTTCCTCTATTCTCATTAGAAATTACTAAGAACTTTAATACCAAATTTTAGAAAATGTAACTATTTGATGTCATTGTACAGAATATACTTGATGGCTAGACTGCAAACATAAGATTACAGTTTTCTAAGTGGATTCTGAAAATAGGGCAGTTAAAAGTGCAAGTTATTAATTGAGTTGTACTGACCCAGCATCTAGCAGTCTCAAAATCCTCCTCATGTAAAGATCAAGGCCTCAGAGAAAGTTGTTTTCTGTTTTGCTTTGCTTTGTTTTGTTTTTAACTCTTTCAGATCACGGTGCTACTTTAACTGAAAGTAGAGGTCGACAAGCTTTTTCACATAAAAGTCTGGACAATACACATTTTCTGATTTACACACTCTCCTATTATAGGCTAAAAGTAACCACAGGCAGCATGCAAATTAATGCATGGCGGTGTGCCAACAAATTATATTTATAGACACTGCTAGCTACATTGTACATGTTTTTCAAGTGTCATAACACAGTGATTTTTAGTTTTTCATTCATTTGAAAATGAAAAACTATTCTTGCCTCATGGGCAATACCAAAAGAAAAATTGTATAGTGGGGCTGGGGGGGGCATATGTAGGTCAGTAGCAGAACTTCTGCAGAGCAAGTACAGGCCCTGGGTTCAATTCCCCATGATGTTCCAGGAGACAGAAAAGGGAAGGAGAAATATGCAATGGAGTGGATTTTGCCCAGGGCCATAATTAGTAACTCCTCCCCACCATAAAATCTTTATTAGTAACCTCCCAGGAAGTGAACTCTTTAGTTTCCCAAGCTACTCACTTTGAAAACATAAAACAACTGATACTCTGGAAGATTTAGGTGCTTTATAACAAAACAGCAGTCATTTACCCCAGTGTATACATGAATTTGAAAAAACAAGACCTAACTTTCATTAACTCATTATATAGTATTCCTTGGCCTTTTCCTTTTCTTCTCTTTACCTTGTTCCCTTATCCCTCTTTTTTCTGTTATTTCTTTTTTCCCCTAGTAACTGGTTTATTTTTAGTATTCCTACAATCCAAAAGAACTATCTGGAAATGCATTATTAACATTTATGCCTGACCTACAATTTTTCACTCACTCGCCTCCTACAATTTTTTATTGTACCTAACTTAATTCCATTCCCATTCTGAGGTAATTTCATACATTGGAAATAATTTAATGGTTTTATTCACAAATTCTTTATAAAATGATAAATATGTAAAATAAAACTCCCCTCAGTTTTCCTTGGAAAAGCAAATGGTCCTCCTCTTGGGCTATGGGATTCTAGCCAACAGCACACTATTATTTCAAAATGTTGGCAATAGTCACCGAGGACACTGGCAGTTACGCTCAAGATGCTACGATAAAAATCAACTTGTAAACCATAAAGTGGTGTGAGGGCAGTGGTTGCCTAAAGTAGGTGGCATCCTTATGCAAAGGGTCAAGGACTTCTCCTTGCAGAAGTAAAGTTTTATGAAAGAACCAAAGTCATTACCAGGGATGCCGCAGTTATTCCTAAGGAACAGGTGAGGGCCTGCTATTATCTAATAAAACAACATGCCTGGGTTACAGATTTTACACTTTGTTACCACTTATCACACATGTGGAAGATTAAGCACAATGTAGCAAATAAAGTGTCAGTCGGCCTTACAGTTGCTTTAAGGAAATACACATCTCTATGGGTTATAGCATTTGAAAGTGTTTGGCTTAGAATAAAGCCCTTCAGGACAAATGCTACTTCCAACTATAATTCAAAAGGCAAAAATCATCTATTCTTTTACCTTTAATTCTACATCATGACCTCCAGGAAGCTGCTCTTCGGCTCTGTTCAAGGTAAATTTCTTTCCTATTACTTTGAGACTCTTAATAGGTTGCACATTTTTAGTGGTTCCACACTTCTGTGGTGTCTTGTCTTATGCTGACAATGTACAATGTACATGATCCCTATGCAAGGGAAAAAGGAGCATCATTATCACTTGTGGACCTGGCTTTCTGGCTTATGTGAGGCTCAGAAGCACTGGTTCCAATTCACAGATAGGGTAGGGGACAACAGTAAGCATCTGTTTTTGAATGTTTTGCCTGGGTTTGGGGAGGCAGGAAAGCCAGCTGTTTATAGAACAATTTATGGTCGCAATTTCAATTTTCAATGATTTCTTCAGCCAACTCCCAGTCACAGGTCAAACACAGGTTTCTATACCAAAGTAGTCTAAGGTATGATTACAGTTTCCTGTGGAGGACATCTGTCTGGGAACAAGGAGTCTCATTATTTGCCTGGGGTAACCTGCATCAGAACTAGTGATGGTTTTGTAGTCCTTCTGCCCCTGATGACAGAGCCCTTAGTATCTGCACTGAACCCCTAGCTCCCACTAACTGTTGTTTCTTAGTCGGCCACATACTAAGTGCATTATGGTCAGTTCAGTGATGTTGAGAGTAGGTCAGTAACTGCCAGGGTTTCAACCTCTCCCTTCTATGCTCCACAACTGAACCAGTAGTATCTTTGGAAAAATCAGTAATTTTATCCATCTCCTTTCCAATCCCCTTACACTCCTTGTTATTGCCTGAATGCTGGTGTGGTTTCCAAAATCCACTCTGTTGGAACCTAGCCTGATGTGCCTCAACATCACCCTTTCCAGATCCTCCATGTTTGTCTTTGACACTGGGCTTTTACAAAACTGCTTCCTGCAGCTGGATTGCCCTTCTACTCTTCTCCTTCTGGCAGACTTCTGTCTCTCTGAAAACCCCCAGTTGCCTCTCTGTTGCACAGAAACTCTCTTCTGCAGATCCAAGTAACAGCAGTCCCTCCCGATGTCCTCTACTTTGTTCAGACTTGATTAGATCTTGCTCAAGCCTGAGATCTCTCCACACTTTTATCTCTATTTCCATCTTCTGTGAATTGTGGGTTCTTTGAGTGTACGTGGACCATATTTCATCTCTGCTCTTGAGCTACCTCTGTTACGCCCAGTCTAAGTGATCCCCAGCAAATAATTGTTGAATAAGTCTGGACATCATCCAACAGTTACCTATGTGTTAGGTTTACAGCACAGAGGGTCACAAAAGAATGCCTTGTCTATGAGTATGAGATGAACTTCCTGTCTTCCTGGTAAAGTAGCTACCTATTGCAGGTCATACTTATGACGCCATTTTTCCTTCTATATAGGTAAGTATTTCACACACACACAAAAAAAAAACATAGTACATGTCAGGGAAGTGGGGCTCTGGGGACTGACTTAGCTAACAGGCTGCAAGGAAAATGAAGGCTTGACCTCTAGAACTCATATTTGAAAGCAGATGTAGGATACATGAAATACTAGATATGAGTCCAGAGTTCCGCCAAGATTGCCCAACCATTGATGTAGAGACCTACCTACAGAAGTGACCTTGATACTATTCTTGGACAGTGAAGGAAAGCAGGATCACAGTCTCTAACGAAAGGATTCAGTATGGTCACCCTTGTCTAGCTTGTGGCTAAGAAAACATCTCAAAGGCCAAACCTAAAAGAGGAAGCAGAAATGAGAAGAAACACTAGTTCTACATTGGTGTTTTGAACTCCAGCCCAGTGTGAAATAAAGGAGATGAAGTTCGAACCCAGAAAAATTATCAGGAACCCCATACTGTCATTTTTCAGCAATAATTAAGTGTTAGTTATGCGAACTGCCTATAATATATCTCTTTCTAAGGTCATTTAATATTTTGCTTGAATCTAATGATAGCTTTGGAATTTAAATAACATATCCAGTGTCTAAAAGGAGGATTTTAAAGCAAGGGAACTAACTAGTACACCAGGAGATTCTGAACTTTCTTTGCTCCCTAAGAGACTGAGGATGGTCTTAGACCACTCTGCCTCAACCTGCATACATAGAAAACCTCTAAATTATATGTTTAATACCATGTGACATGTCAGTACTAAAGGGAGGGTAGAACAGCTCTTATTTTTTCGACCATATTTTCAAATATATTCATATACTTTAATTTTATCTTATTAATTTTAATAAGAAGTAGTAATGAGACAGTTTCAAAACAGGTTTGTAGGACAATTACAATAATACATTGCATATTATTGTGTTCATAGTAGTTATTCAGAGTACAAGATGAAATCATGATATCATGCGCAAACATTATTGGTGCAGATCTTTCTTCTCATTGAACTAAGAGACAGTGGCTGACATCCATCCTATTTTTTCACTACAAATGGCCCTTCATTTATATCCCCCTTGCTTGTTTTATTTTGTCAGAGATGGGTGTTCCATTGCCACTTAAATATTATAGGTGCATGAATTCAGCAAAATAATCCAATAGGAAGATATACGCTATAGGCAGTTCATATAATTGTTTTTCTACATTTTTTCAAATATATTCATATATTTCATGAACTGAGACAATAATCACAAGCATTCACCAAAATATGTGCTTTAATGTTAGCAATTGAAAATAGGATCCCTGCCTTCATCCTAGAAACGCTGGGTGTCAGAAACTGTAAAGGATGCTGAAGATACAAAGATGAATGAGACCTCGGCACTCAACTCAAGCAGCACACAGCCCATGAGGGGAGACAGGTGGTTAGAAAAACATCCACACTCCTACAACTGCACAGCAACTGCTCTCTTAAAATAGCATCAGTGACTTCCTGAAAGCCCAGTCCAGTGACTTCTTTTGAAGAATCAGATTCCTTGGTCATCTTATTACTATGCCATTTGAAGGAAGACTTGAATAAGTTTATTGATAGCTCTGAAAGTGTCCAGACAAAGAGGTTTGCTGGCAGAGAAAGGAGCAAGTACAAAGACCCTGAGGTAGCACCAGAACTGATGTATTTAAAGTAAAGTGAGGAGATCAGTGTGGTTAGAGAGCACAGGCATGGGAGATGGTAATAAAATATGAGGTCAGAGAGGTATCAGGGCAGACTGTTCAGACAGGGCCTTGCACTACTGTATTTTGAATAAATGGGAGACCACTGCAGGGCTTAGAACAACAGCATGAAAAGATGTGAACTGATGCTTTTAAAGGCTTGCCAATGTACAGACTGGCTCCATAAAAGATGAGGGGCCAGTGGCGGGCCAGCGTGGCCAGCCAGGAAGCTTTTACAGAAACCCACATAAGAGATGATGGCAGAGGTAGTGCTGAGAGGGAGCCAGATTTCAGATATCTGATGAAGTCAGAATAGACAGAATATGCTAATGGTTTAGGTGTGGTCTCAGAGATCAAAAGAATTCTGAGGCGTTTTCCCTGAGTAGCTAGAAAAGCTAGTTGCCATTGATTGAGATAAAGAAAAAGTCTTTAAGGGGAATAAGTTCTGGGACAAAGTCAGGAAATAGTCTTGGGACAGGTGAAGTGTGCTATACCAAGGGATCTGGAGTCCAGAGGAGATGTTAGGCTGCAGATGTATACAGAAACTCAGCATCCCCTGCATTCCAGCAGCCTCTCCACACAGGCTCTACACGTCTAAACCAGTGCCATCCGCCACTTGGTATAAGAGCAAGCCTGGCTGCCACCAGCCTGCCCTTTTCCTCCTTTCATTCCTCCTCCTTCTCTTCCTCCTCCTCCTCCCACTACATGGTCAATCTGGCCTTATTCTCAAGGCCCACTTGGCCTGAAAAACAAGGGTTCCAGCCAGGCAAAGCCACTTCAGAGGCACTGCAGTGATGGCACACTATGTACTGATTCTGTTACCCTAATGATCAGACTGGCACAGAGGAAACACAGTTCTGATGGTGTGGCTTTTCGTATACTCATCTGAGAGCAGAATGCAAAGAGCTCAAGAGTTTCAAAGTGGCATCTCAGATACCACAGAAATTTCTTGTGAGAGCAAAGTCTAGTCAAATTTTTATGGAGGGTTCTACTAGTGGTTCACATGTCCTCAGGCTAAACTCTTGGGGCCTTATTTTGGGAAGGGATGGCAAATTGTAAATAATCAAACCAGGTAAGCCACAGTATTTTATTGATTACAATCCCAAATTAAAGTGAAATAAAACAGATACTAAAACTTGTTTGAAAATCCACTTTTTGCCTTCTCACCCTGTCTATCCACTGAGTATATTGTTAGCTTCTTACTATAGTCGTTTGTTGGTTGGAGGCTTGACAAGCACTAATTATCATCAGCAATTTGATGACTCTGCAAATGAGACTCACACAAGTTTAAAAGTGCTAAACTGTGAAATCCTGGGGATCAGAGTATGTGCAAAATTATGCATAAAACTTTGCAGAAAGGTGAGTATCCATGTAGAACATAGGGAAAGAATAAGAAGGGCCCATTTGGTAGGTTCGACTTGCCTTGCCCCTGAGGGTTCTGAGTAGGCACTATGTTCTTCTTGCGACCCAAAGAGAGGTTGCATTTGAGGAAGAAAGGTTATAGCCACATGGCCAGCGCCTAACTTCCTCATTTGTCCATCAGAGGTCATTTACAGATCCACACACAAGTATACTTCTGAATCTATGAAAGGAATAGAGGTGGACAAGCCAGTCAGAAGAATGCCATACTGGTCTCTCCACCTGTTCAGGAAACAGTCATTGCCAGTCAATGGAATCCTCAGTAATTTTTTTTTCTTTTACTGGGGATTAAACTGGGGACCTTGTACTTGCCAGGTAGGTGCTTATGCTGCTGAGCTATGTCCCAGACCAATGGAAAGCTGGTGATTTTTTAGTTCACTGCTAATATCCATAGTGACGAGACAATCTTGTGGATCTGCTGATGCTTTTTTGTGACAGTCCATTGGCCCTACACAATGTTGATCTCATTCTTTTTTTATAAACCTAAAACACATGCATATGTGTATTCTTGTCTGTATGGATGCCCACCTGTATTTTCCAGCCTACCCACTTTTCTTTTCATTAGTACCCACACGCAGAATGGGACTTGAGAAGTTCTATATGGTTATTGGCTAGTAGACCCCTTCATTGTACACATACAGAAAGCAAAGTTCAGACCAAAGTGATCTAACCACAGACTCTAAATAAATTCCATAAGAGTTGGAATGTAGATCTAAGCTGGCCGATCTTCAATTCTTGGTCTCTTTTCAGTCAGATGGAGTGTCTTATTAATCTGGGTTTCTTTAGCTCTGCATTTCTGTTCCTGTCCTCAGCTGCGGACTGCACACATGCACAACATGGGATGTTAAGTTCAGATTGGCATGTTATCCTTCTCATTCACCGTATCACAACAAACACATGCCTATAACTCAAACACTTAGGAGATCATTATTGTTTTACTGCATAACCTCAACTTCAAGCTTCGGTTATAGGTTAACAATATCTTTTTTTCCTAAATAGGGTACACTAAAGACTTGTTTACTATACAAATGTTACTTTCACCTATAGCAGTGGTTCTCAAACTTTCTAATACCGTGACTCCGCAATACAGTTTCTCATGTTGTGGTGACCCCAAACCAAAAAATAATTTTGGCGGCTACTTCAAAACTGTAATTTTGCTACAGTTATGACTCGAAATGGCTTTAGGCGACCCCTGAGTTTTGGTCGTTTGACCCCTGCTGGGATCGCGAGTCACAGGTTGAGAACCACTGACCTGTAGGATTATTAGAAAGTATCTCAGGACTAGTTTCTTAATTTAATTTTTAAGATACCTCTCATAATCTCAAATTGACCTTGACCATAGTTACTTGAAATGCCACATCTATTCCTCATGGCAAATTAACAATCCAATTTTAATTTGATCTACAACTTCCAATGTAACTTGTTGATAAGTAAAAAATAAAGAAATGCTTTCTATCTCACCCCTGCTTTCAAAATGAACACTATTATATATTACATATCAAAATCCCTTTAAGTTGAAAAATAACCAAAGAGAACAAATACTCCTCAGGAGATTACTAATCGTATAGAATGTGACTTGCCACTTCCTGGTTTTGGCTGATTTATATGAGAAATGAGCATATCAACTCTGACAGATATTCCTTCCAATATATTTTCTGTTTTAGATCATGAGTTCCCAGGTGACAGGGTACCTTAATCAGCTGCTCAGTGTCTATTTTGTGTTTTATGGCTCACTGGCAATGGATCTGCGCTTCTGGTTTCACTGTATGTGTTAGAAATGATACTGCAAAAGCAAAGAGAAGAAAAGTAAGGCTGGCTCCTCACCACAGGCCACATGTAATTTGCTCTGGCATAGTGTCCTTCGACGTTCAAGAAGAAACTGTAGAATGCTCTCTCTAAACATCACTTTTCAAATAGCTACATCTTATCATTCTCCTTTCATTTGAAAGTTTCCACATGCATTTTCTGGGTGTGCTCATGAATCACACAAAGGCTACAAAGAGATTTATGTATGATAGGAATATTCCGTCACTGTGTAGAGCTAGCCATATAGTGGTCCCCTCCGTAGCTTCTGACCCAAACATTCTAAACCCAGGGTAGACCTTCTGGGGTACCAAGTGCATACTTCCACACAGACACCCACCACATTCTACCATATCTGTAAGTTCCATAAAGTCGAGTAGTCTCTCTGGTTCACCTTGGGACACTAAGTGACATAGTGACTAGCAGAGTAGTTGTTTAAGCAAATATCCATGGACCAGACCAATGCTGATTACTGCTCATCAGTACTGATCAGCCAGTGCTGTCACTGCCTTTTTCACCTTTTAAAGACCACCTTTACAAGCTCTGTTTTACTGGGGATATTTCTAGAACAAATGCAGTCATGAGGGGAATTGGTAGAGACCACTCACTAAGTTAACCTAGGAAGGAGAACACACATGATCCCCAGATCTCCTGTCCATCTGCCTACGTCTTAATATCCTACTTAAAATTTCTTGTATTTTCTGCTCTGAAACTAACTATACCTCATGAAAATGACATATACGTGTTTTATTAATTTACTCAATACAAAACTACATAAACAAAGTTTCACTCTAGTTGTGCTAATGAAATAAAAGTACTAAATTATAAGCTATGGTACTCAGGTCTCACATGTTACAGCTATACCACATGGTTTAGAATATTTCTAAGTTTTTACTTTATATACCAATATAATAGTTCAAATACATTTGCCAATAACAATAAGGGTTGACCAGAAAGGCAGAAAGGAAGGGAGATAGAGCCTGTACTTTATTATATATTTCCAGTACTGGGGATTGAATACAGGACCCTGTACTTGCCAGGGAAGTGCTTACTCTACCGAGCTAACTCCCCAACCCGACAGCACTTTTCATTGTTACAAATTTCTAAATGATTACTCAGGGACAACATCCATTACTTGAACTCATTTAGTGCACTGAAAAACAAGGAAATGCTGGGCTAGGAACATAGTTTACAGGCATAAGCACGTCCCAGGCAAGCACAAGGTCCCAAGTTTGATTCCTGGTCCCACATGTCATGCTAGCCCCAGATCCCTGGACATGGTGGCACACACCTGTGATCCCAGCACTCAGGAGGTTGAGACAGGAAGATCACTATACATGGGGGCTACAAAAGTGAGCACAGGGCCAGAACAAACTGCGTGGCAAGACCCTGTCTCAAAAAAAAAAAAAAAAACAAGGAAACCCTTATTAGTAGTTAGCATAGAATATATTTTATAGACACTCAAAATCACTGTCATAATTACATATAATAGACCTCATTTGGGGCCCAAACATTTTTCAATCTGTCTGATCTGCAACTCTGTATATGAGCCTGGACTTCATATCATTTTCAATATGTCAAAAAATCAACTTCATCATGAAAGGATAAAGATTGTCAGATAAAGATTAGCCCCCACTGGGGTTATTCTAAAGATTGTACATTTCCTACTAAATATTTTTCTTAGTTCAAATTTAACAAGTTGTTGCAACTTGAACTTTAAAAAAAAACTGGTTTGCTTTGGGGTGTTTGTATTCACCACTAGAACGTAAGTTCCTTGCAAAGGGAACTTTATCCAATTGTCATGTCCCTAGCACTAGGAATACTGTTACCTAGTGATAGATGTTCAATAAATACATGCTTAATGACTGAATGTATTAATCAACAGTAAAATGTAATTAGATTATTGAATAATCACCAAATTGCAGGGCCCTTCCTGATTTCCTCAGATCTATTAAAGACCATCATCTGTTTCTGCTCTATTTCAAAATGACTTAGGATCCACCCCCCTATGACTGCTGGGTATAAAAAACAGCAAACAAAAGTACCCATGGTCCTGACAATGCATGTTGCTTTCAAGAGATGGGGAGAGCACAAATCCTGCCTAAGATTGTTGTAGGGATGGAGACTGAGAAATGGGCCCAGCTCCAAGCTGTGCTACTTTTATTCTACACTTCGATTAGAAATACAATGCTCTGCTACTTCAGGGAAACTACAGTTCAGCTGAGCTGAATCTAAAATCTACTGGAAGAGGATTATTTTATTTACAAATATTTCATGGACATTGTAAAGAGAGACTGAATCTGCTCATAAAGAGATAAATAAATGAGTCTTATTGACCTCTCCCAGCAGATGGCTTTACAAGAGACTTGAGTATTTAGGAGTATTAATTCACATGGCTCTTCAATAATATGCCAGTGTGGTTTGAGACACTCTTAAGCTCTTATCCTCTTATCCTATTTTATTTTTTCGTGTAGGATTCCCACATTTATAATGATAACTAGTTTTTTTGAGGCCATTTATTTCACTCCTTATGAATTTCTGAAAACTTCTGCTTCTTAGTTAACCAAAAACTAATTCTCGCTAATTAGACAGAAAAGGTTACTCAAGCAAGATGATATCACAGTGAGCACTCCCCCCTGTGCAGATACAGAGGTAGGTAGGCTTTTACCTCAGAGGTGTTTGTGAGTCAGAAAATGGCTCCTGCCTGAAGCAATAGCACTGCTCATTTCTTTCCTATAGCTTTTATTCCTTCCCATGC